>JBBPPO010000077.1:0-19642 GCA_038092055.1 Leccinum glutinopallens
ATTATATGACGACGGAAGACCTGCGTAAAAAAGCAGAGTACTACAAAGTGGATCCCAAGTGGCTGGACTTTGAGCCCATTCCTGTCCTCAAGACCACAAAATATGGGGACCTCACCGCCGTTGCAATCTGCAAAGAACTCAAGATCCAATCGCCCAAAGACGCAAAGGCGCTAACAGATGCAAAGGAGATCGCGTACAAAGAGGGCTTCTATAGCGGTTCTATGGTTATCGGTGACTTCAAAGGGGAATCGGTTCAAGACGCCAAACCAAAGGTTCGCGCACAGCTCATAGAACGAGGATTGGCCGTCACCTACTCGGAGCCCGAGAACTTGGTCGTGTCGCGCAGTGCAGACGAGTGTGTCGTTGCCTTGATGGATCAGTGGTACATGGACTACGGTGAAGCGGCTTGGAGAGCGCAAACTGAAAGGCATGCTGTTTCTTTGGACTCGCGACTGTCGTGCTGACTGTATGCTCCAGACATTTGGCAAAGATGAACACCTGGACGACAGAAACCCGTAACTTGTTCGAGTCGACCTTGGCCTGGCTGAACCAATGGGCATGCGCGCGTACCTACGGTTTGGGATCAAAGATGCCTTGGGACCCCCAGTTCATGGTCGAGAGTCTGAGCGACTCGACGCTGTATCCGGCCTACTACACTTTTGCCCATCTACTCCAAGGTATATCCATTATACCATACCGTTCGTTTCATCCTATCTCACGCACTGTACGAAACAGGCGGCGACATCACCGGGCACACCGTCGGCCCCTTGGGCGTGACAGCTCAACAAATGACCGACGAAGCCTGGGAGTACATCTTCTGCGACGGACCTTGGCCAAATCCCGAGCCCTTCCCGAGGGAGAAAGCGGATGCGATGAAGCACGAATTCAACTACTTTTATCCGTTCGACATTCGATCGTCCGGCAAGGACCTGGTGCAAAACCACTTGACATTCTTGCTCTACAACCACGTCGCCATCTTCCCAGAAGACAAGCTGCCTCTGAGCATCCGCATGAATGGTCACTTGATGCTCAATGGACAAAAAATGTCGAAGAGCAAGGGGAATTCCTTGACCCTCCGAGAAGGTATCGAAAAGTTTGGCGCAGACGCTATGCGATTGTCCTTGGCGGACGCTGGTGACGGTATCGAGGACGCCAACTTTGACGAAAAGACGGCCAACGCAAACATCCTGCGTTTGCACACGTTGCTGGGATGGTGCGAGGTACATATTTTGCTCTTCGTCTCCATCAGTCATCTACTGACGCAAATCGTCAGGATATGTTGAAAGACGAGTCCAAGTTGAGGACGGGCCCCAGAAACTACCACGATCGCATCTTTGAGGAGGAAATCATCGATCATATCAATATCACCAAGCACCACTACGACACGTGCGTCCTTTTCTCACTCGGATCACATCTCTGCATCTCTGACTCGTCACTCTAGCACCTCCTTCAAGGACGCCTTGAAGTACGGCTTCTACGAGTTCCAAAACATCCGGGATTGGTACCGCGAAGTCACGGCGGACGTCGGGATGCACGTCGATCTCGTCAAATACTGGGTCCGCGCCTCCGCCTTGCTCATGACGCCCTTTGCACCACACTCTGCTGAGCACATCTGGCTCGCGTTCCTGCACGAACCCCAGTCTATCCAGCTCGCCCGTTGGCCCGACCCCGACCGCACCGCCGACCGCACCCTGATCGAAGCCGGCGCGTACATGCGCAGCACACTCAAGACCATCCGGGACGCCGAGACGACCCTGTTGAAGAAGCTCCAAAAAGGGAAAAAGGGAAAGCCGGACGGCCCTTCGTTTGACCCCAAGTCGCCCAAGAGCGTGCGGGTGTACGTGGCGACGCGGTTCCCGGAGTGGCAGGAGGCGTGCGTAGATGCTGTCAGGGAGGCGTACGTCGCCGCCGAGGACAAGGTCGACGACGCGCGCGCGAGGGCGGTGTTGACGGAAAAGGGACTGATCAAGGATAAACGCGTGATGCCGTTCGTGCAAGCGTTCAAGGTGCGCTTCACTTTCTTTCATCGTTTTCGGCGTGTGAGGCTGATGGTGCCAAAAAAACAGAAACGGATGCAGGACTTTGGGGCCAAGGTCGCGTTCGATCGGAGCCTGTCGTTCTCGGAATCGCAAGTCTTGACGGAGTTTTTGCCGAACTTGAAACGATCGTTGAACCTGGTCGACGCGGAGGTGTTCTTGGTCGACGAGGCATTGCAGAGGGAGGGACCGGGATTCACGCCGTCGATCATAGAGACATCGGAACCTGGCAGTCCGGCATTCGAGTATCGCAACGTATAGAGAGAGAAAGACGCCGAGCTTGTGGATCTAGCAATAATAAGACATTCGTGCTCACTGGCAGCTGTGGAAGATCTTAGTGAGTAGGACGAGCAGGCGGCCCATCAATCCATCAAGGATGTTCTCATCGCTCAAGATTACATGCGTATCATCATACAGTAACTCGTAAAATATCATGTTGAGCACACAGTGGGTGGGGGTGGCAGAGGTCCCAGGACCCAAGTAGGCTATGATTGAGTTTGACGCGCGCCACGGTCCGGTCACTGGCAGCCTCCTATCTTTCTCCACCATGGTCAACATCTTCGTGCAAGTAAACGGCGAATGGATCCGTGCTCTCGAAATTCCACCTGATCATATTCGAAGACTTTCCATTCGACCTCTCAAGTGGCTCCGCTTTGCTACTTTTGCTGCCCTTGGTGGTGATCTCTTGGACGCTCCAGGCGGCAACATTGTCAATTACGCAACCGAGCATGATGATCTTGGAGAAGTTTATTATTTCCAACATTCTGGTAACAAGTCACCTTCATAATTCGACTACCCCCTTCTAATGACATGCATATGAGTAGATCCTCAACACATTGTTGATAACCGAGGGCTGGATGATCGGACCAATTCATTAGTCACCTGTTCTTCTGAGTATTGCTGCTGTGGTGCTAGTTTTCACAACAGGATTGCTGAACGTGATGGAAACCGCTGTGTCATTACACGAGGCGATGCAGATATGTGTAAACCTACACACATTATCCCTCATGCCAAGGGAGATGCGGTATTGTTTTCAATTTTGTTATGGATGCTCTATCTCACTTATAATGATCTGCTACTAGTATATTCAGTCTGTCATTCAGGATCGCAGGAATATATATCAGGACGAGTGGGCTGTCGGCTATCCTGCAAGTGACATCGACATTGATGCTACTCAGAATGGAGTTTTTTTCGGCCTCAATCTTCATTGTAAGTTTGGTGTTGGACACAGTTCACTTTTGAGGGTATGTCATTTGCCTTGAAGTTGGTGACTATTACTTCTGATTAAATTGACTGTTTTTTTTTTTTTCAGACACCAAACTTTGCCCTGGACACTGATGACATTCCAAGAGTGGACTCAGACTCAGACTTGCCTGAGGGTCCCCTGGCTTCACGCACAACACTGCAACATATTATTTCAGATGGCCCTAAGGTCCTGTGTCAAGTTCCACAGTTTGATGTTGGAGCAAACTGGTCTGGTGAAAATGCACCTTCAACTGTGCTGCTTGATTATGCATATGGTGTTGCTGTCATGAAGTCCTGGGCTACTGTTGACATTCAGCAAGTGCTAAATGACTGACACAACACAGGTTACAATATTGCATCAAATACTGTTGCATATGCTGGTGAAGGTAAAGGTGAATCATGGTAATGTAGAATCAAAGGATGAGGAATATTAATATGTTCCTTTAGATCAGTTTGGTGGCCAGGCCAGTGGAATCCACTACAGGTCTGACTCGGACAGCCCAGGTCAGATGTCAAGGTCTCGAGCCATGGATTTTGTCCTGGAGTTATCCCTGATGATGAGGGGTTACCCAGCTGGAACAACAGTTGAGGGATTGCTGCAGAAACAAGAGGAAGAGGCTAAGGCGCGCTCCCAGAAAGTTTCTCGAGAGAAAGTTCAGGGGTGGTTGCAAGAAGGTGAGCAACTGCTTCATAGGTCTGATATCACAGTCATTTATATTTTCCAACCTGATATAGGTCACGACACCAATTGATGTGGTAATTTCTGTGTTCTGTTTCTTGGTCAATAGCTTCATGTACTCAGCCCAAAAGAAACAATAGTGTACATGTAATTAGGACAACCTTTTGCTTCAAGATGAGACTCATAGTAACTGTTCAACTACTAATATTAGCCTGAGCCCAGTTTGTTCTACACCTTCCGCTTTGGATCCGGAACATGTCCATCTAAGCAAGTTTACGGAGCCCGAGGTTTCATTAGTGTTGTCGCCCATCATGTTGTCGGTGCCGAGACACGACAAGCGGCCGTCTCGTGTGATTGGTGAATGTTTTCTCATCTTGATTTTGGTGTGATACAAACCCGACGCACAGCTACGATTCTGACGGTGGGGGGATGCGATCGAGACACGGTTGAATGGTCTAGAGTCTGCCGGCGACGTCGAAGCAGATTGGGGATCTCTCGGCGGAGCTGCCAGTGTCCTCGCGCGATCATAGTGTTCGGGTGGATCATATCCAAGAGGTGCGTCATATGTGGTCTCTTGAGGCAGACCAAAGATCTCTGCATGTTGTTTTGCATCTCGGATCCACACCTTGGGGTCGAGAACCTTTAACGAGCGGCAAGCCCTCCCACTCAGGATCGGTGTCGGAAAAGTCAACATCGTTGCCCACAGCATACGTTACACTGATACGATTACTCATAAGATAACACCAGTTCCGGTCGCGGGCCCGCAACATCAGGCTAATCGGTCCACCCGGGGAGGTCAAAGCCCGCGGCATGTAACAGCGTCGCAAACTGGGAAGCAACAGATGGATTAGGACCGCCGAACTTTCTCCGATGAAACGCCGTACCTGAACTTTCGAGATATATCGGACCTGTTCAAAGTCGTATCCTGGTCTGTCACTCACGTCACCTAGCATAACTTCAGAGGAATACACGTCAGACGCCAACACGGGTACGCACCAGTGTTGTGATACATGGGATCGGCGACTAGACAAAGTAAATACGTTGATGTCTGTGTCGGGGACAACTGAACGACTTACTCGGTCCTGCACGCTCGAATACCTGTGTCGCAGCATACCCCTGTTGGTGGAAAGACTTGAAGGAAAAATCTAGTCAGAACTCGACAAGGAGATCGCGCAAGACATACCTGATGGTCACTGCAGCAAGCGGCGGTGTACCCGACGGTCAGCTCAGGACTGTATATCTCAGCCATCTTTGTCACCAGCTCCGCGACCTCTGACGTGCCAATGCTGTGCGTTGCATATTTAGACTATCAGTCGCACCGCATGTAGATAAGAGATAACGCACTACATGGGCAAACCAAGTTGGGGAGGTTCATTCGGGTCATGGTATGCGAGCATGTCCGCCTGTATCATCAGTGTCACGTTTGCATTCTGTCCACGCAGTTCCTCTGTATTGGGATCGATAAGCAGCAGGCAAGCCAAAGAAGAAAAAACATAGACGCACGAGCGTACGCCTTGGAGCCGAGCAATCCCTGCTCTTCACCAGCAAATGCGACGAGTTCGACATTAGTACGGAACTTGAGACCGAGTTCCCTGATTCTGTGAGCGATGGCGAGCAGCGAGATTGTTCCGGAACCGTCGTCGTTGCCACCCGGTGCCTACAAAAGCGTTTAGTGTCACCCTACAATATACAAACACGACGCATATACTCACCACCGACGAGCCAAACGACCCGCGAGAATCATAGTGACCCGATATCAAAACGGTCGAGTGCGAATCTACCGTGCCGACATATTTGCTGCCAAAAAACGCATCAGCATATATACAGGTTTGGATAAGTGGAGGACACCATACCAGATAACATTGGGTGCAAAGCCCTCGAGGAATGTCTTGAGCTCGCAGGTCGCGCCCGTGAGCTCGAACTGCTCCTTGAGCCAAGCTGCGGCGACGCGCGACCCACTGGAAAACGAGTGCCGAGATATGATCCCGGAGGTGCCGTCCTCGTTGGTGAGATAGCGAATGTGCTTGCGCATGAGGTTGACGGAGATGCCGTTGACGATGCTGGCGAGGATGGGGTCAAAGTGCACGGTTGCGAGGAGATCACGGATGTGGTCTACGGCATGCTTGGGGACGGCGCGGAATGGGACTGGGGTGCGAGGGATCGGGAAGGCTTTCCAGTAACGGGGGAGGAACGTCGAGAGAGCGTGGGCAGCTGCCTCATCGGGGACGGCGACGATGGTGGGATCGTGGTGGACGACGGAGAAGATGGGACCTTCGAACAAAACAGTCTGGTATTCGCTTTGGCGTAAGAAATCGTCTTCTTCAGTTCTGAGGGCGACGTCGACGGCGGATTCTTGCAGCCAGACGAGTTGCTCGTCGCCCGTTGGCAACGGTACGACCACAAAAGAACTGTCAATGTTCAGACAGTCAGACTCGGTGGGCTTGAAGAGCGCCTGTTCGCCAAAGATGCCATAGAAGCTGTTCTCGAGACACGGCGGGAGCACTGAGATATCGGCGTAGGGAGCAGCGAAAAGAGCAGTAGCAGCAGCCATTGAAGCGGACCGAAGAAGCGAACTAGTAATTTTAAAGTATCACGGTCACTTTTTCTTCTCCGTCTTCTTCTCCGTTTTTCCCCCAACAGACATTATCCACTCTTTCGGAACCCCCTTAGATAACAAAAATTGGGTGACAAGCTTGATCTGCTTTCCCTGCACCAGCACTGCCAATCCCGACGCTTTCCCATGGATAGGTGATACTACAAACTCGTTTGCAACAAAGCAAGCAAAGGTCGTGGAACACATACCTGATGTCGAGGCTGCACACAACCGTTTGAGTTCGTCCGCCATCTCCTCAGCTTCGAGGAAAAACGGCTCGAACCCCGTCACCACCGTGTTCGATTTTCTGCCCTGTCGAGCCTTCACCACGACAGAGATCTGACTCAGCTCTCCCTTCCTATCCATATTTATCACATTAGTCCCGTCTCGGAAACCGCGGACACGACCTACTTGAGCACTGGCTCTTTCCCCTCTGCTTGCACCTCGTACCAGCTCTGCATCTTTCCTGCAAGTCTCTGCACAACCTCGTCACGCTTCAAGAACTCCACGCCCCCGCGTGCTTTGCCTTTCGCACATACCGTCGAGAGCAACACTTCGTCTGTCCCAACGTTGACATATGATTGGTCTTGCGGGTTCGTCAGTTGGCGCGCAGTGACGTACTGATTCACTGCCGACTTCAAGTCCGAATAAGTGTACATCCCAGAGGGGCTGTATCGCATCAAATCAATCAAGACGATGTCAATGACCGCCGTTCGGATTAATGACTGGAAAGAACATACTTGAATACTACCTCGGAGAAAAACCTTTCAACGGAGGCCTGTGGCTTCCACAACTTCTTCACCTCTATTTCTGGTACCTTGGACCTTTTTTCTTCCTCCCCTTTTACTCGCTTCTGCTCCCTTATCTGTACGTCTCGAAGTGATATATACGGCCGATGTGCAATCACATCAGCCTGTGTCGCCGACACACTCATCACCAGGGGTTCCGGATTCATGTCTTTGAGTGTCAGGATCTGTTGCTTATCCAGGATCTTGAAAAAAGCGACAAGAGACTTGTAACTCGAGTGCTTGATATCGATCTGTGGGTACGAGGACGGCGCTTCACTAGACAACGGATCATCTGGCGAGGACTTGCTAATGAATGCAGGCCGTGAAGGCAGGATGTATGACGAATAGAACGTGCTCGCCGGTATGGGGAAAAGCGCGGAAGACATCTTGGTTTTGCCAATAGCTTGGAGGACGGCGGTGCGCAAGATGTTCGATACCTCTACATATTATGATCTCAGTCTCGACATACTTTTCGCAGCGAACCATCAATCTCACCTTCCTTGGAAAACGCCGGTTCGCTCGGAGCGGAGGTCGAGATCTTTGGTGTAGAAGTGGGCACCAGCGATTCGTCCGGAGGCAACGAGTCGCCGGAAGCGTCTCCCTTCGTCCGGTTCGAATCGTTGTGCGCCACACCGTCATCGGATGTAGACTCTTGCTCTTCGTCACTGCTGGTCGGCTCCGATGACGACGCGTCCTCGCTTGTTCCTTCGTCTTCCACGACCTCGATTTCGGCCGGAGGTTCAGCCTTAGTTCCCATATCGAACAAGCAGTCTTTCCACGTCTGCAGGACGTGAACGGCCTTTCCTTTGCCACCGTCCTTCAATGTGGCCAAGTCCACTGCCAGTTTGCCGACTGCGAGGGGAGGGCCGCGCATCGAGGGGGATGATGTGAGTTGTACGATGCTGACGAGCTGTCCCTCTGTCGAGACTAAGCTGGATGTCTGAAAGACTGAATGCGACGTTGTGAGGGCTGTCATGGTGAATGGAAGACGCGCTTACCACCAGGGACCATGAGGTCAGCGCCACCCACGAGGACGGGTATGACTGCGGCTGGTGTGGAGAGCCATGGAAGCAGGTCGTACTTTTTCCATAGGGTATACACTGCACAGCGCGTCAGAGACTCGATACGTATTGAATAACAGTTGTACCTGTAGGAATGAGATAGTCTGAAGCCTTGCCAATGGTGAACCAGAGTGGGTCGCCCTCGGAGGACAAGTAAACGACCTGAGGAGTAAAAAAGGTGAAACCATCCTTCGAATAAAGTGATCTGGAATACGCACGGAAGGCACACCGGCATAATTCGTAATCTTTTGACACATGAGCCCCTCCGGTACGAGCAGATCGCCCAGCTCAGGGGATATGTCATAGAACTCTTGTATGACGCGCTGCTTCAATTTTCGCCGATCGCTGCCGCGAATCGGTGCTGTGGGTAGCCAAGATATCATCGTTCTGTTACATTTTTACACGAAACGAGGGCGTACCAGATGTTTTGGTCTTCGACAATGGATTCTTGAACATCGTTGCAGAAAACCTAAAAAGGCAACCTCGTGTGTGCCAACTACGCTTTTTCATGCCTCGCGCAACGTCCGAACGGTTCTCGAGGACGCACCCGTCCTCCATAAAATCTGCCAAAGCAAGACCTTCTAAAAGCCACCAAGACAATGGCGAGGGCAGCTCGTCGGGCGTTCGAAACCCAATCTTCAACACCGAGCGATTCGGCCAACATATTCTCAAAAATCCCCAGATCGCGCAAACGTAGGCATCGATTGATTTCATGCTCTGAGAACCGCAGCTTGATCATGTTTGCTGTCACATCAGAATCGTAGACAAGGTGCGTCGCTGGCGATCATCGAAGCACCTTATGAGCTGATGTCTCCAAGGCTAATCTCCGCCCAACCGACAAAGTTCTCGAGGTCGGTCCAGGTACTGGAAATCTGACCGTCCGCATCCTCGAAAAAGCAAAGCACGTCACCGCCGTAGAGATGGACCCTCGGATGGCCGCAGAGGTCACCAAGCGTGTCCAGGGAAAGTACGTGCACCCTCTTCCTTCCCCCTTCGCTCTAACACCTCCCACAGACCGGAACAACGCAAGCTGGACATCATCATCGGCGATTTCGTCAAAGCAGACCTTCCCTACTTTGACGTCTGCATATCCAACACGCCCTACCAAATCTCCTCCCCGCTCGTCTTCCGCCTGCTTTCCCACCGCCCGCTCTGCCGCGTCGCTGTCCTCATGTTCCAGCGCGAGTTTGCGCTTCGACTCGTCGCACAGCCTGGCACGGAGCTCTGGTCGCGCCTTTCCGCCAACGTGCAGCTGTACGCCAAAGTCGACCTGCTCATGCACGTCGGGAAGAATAACTTTCGGCCTGCACCGCTCGTAGAGTCGTCCGTCGTCCGTATGGCGCCGCTCGACCCCCCGCCGCCGATCAAGTTTGAAGAATTTGACGGGCTAGGGCGGATCGTGTTTTCGCGCAGGAACAAGACGGTGCATGCGACGTTCATGGCGAAAGGGGTATTGGAGATGTTGGAGAAGAACTGGCGGACGTGGTGTTCGCTGCAGAACAAGATGGTAGACGATAGCGTGGGGATGAAGGCTAGAGTGGAGGAGGTGTTGAACTCGATGGGGTATTCGGACCAGAGGGCGGCCAAGATGACGGTGGACGATCTGTTAAAGTAGGTGGTTCGCTGACGGGTTCTGGTGATTTCGTTCGTTGACGTGTCGGTTGCTGTAGATTGTTGTCTGCTTTTCACGACGAAGGCATACATTTCGCATAAATGTAGTATCTTCTCCCGTCTGTTCACTAAAAAGTCGAGTCGCTCGGTCACGGAACTATCTTGTTATCGATCACTGCTAAGGTTGTGCGGGAAGTCATCACCTCTTCGGGAGTGACGACGCCGACTCATCACTGATTCTAAGATTTCCGGACGTTCGATCAAAGATTCGTTCAATAGGGGAGAGTGACTCGGACCGGCGTGCGAAACCGTATGTCAACTTGAATAGGGGTGCAACACTTCTGTTCATCCTCTCCACCACCATGACCCTAGCACGCCCGCACAAGGATGCCGATGGAATATCTTTGCTGTCGCGCGATCCCCGCCTTGAACTCCAAAGCAATTCCATTTCCCCCTTTTCTCACCTGCTGGCCGAGATATTGGAAAATATATTCATCCAAAACGCTCTCGACTCTTGTGTTCACGAGGCATATACGACCACACCTGGTTGGGTCAATGTTTCATACGTTTGCCGCCACTGGCGGGATACAGCTCTAAATTGCCGCACCCTTTGGACCTACATTCCCACAACATCACAGCGCTGGACTCAGGAGCTATTGGCTAGATCGCAGAATGCACCATTGAAAATCTGGATAGAACAGCCTCGCGAGGCTGGTTGCACTTCTGTGCCGTCTATCGTGAAGCAGTTGATGAACCATTCACAACGCATACAAGAGCTTCACCTTCACTTTGCGCACCCTGACCGGCAATGCAACTATCAGATCCTGTTAAAACTTTCCTCACGCCTCCCTTGCTTGCAACATGTGGAAATAACAAACCTCTACTTAGTAGAGGGAACATCCTTTTTTCCTTTCGAAGGAAACACACCAGCCCTCCGCACATTGATGTTAGGACACTGTTGCATGCCATGGAAGTCACTCGAGTTCAGTGCCTTGACGACCCTCCATCTGCACTCTACCGAACTCCCCTATCCCCAAATCCTTACAATGGCGGAATTCCTTGGCACGCTGCGTCGTATGCCACATCTCGTGCAATTATATGTCCATGACTCCCTTCGTAGCGCCAATGATTTTTTTTCCAGTGGAGAACTCAATACTATTCCGGTGATCCATCTTCCACGCCTCTCTCACATGTCAATCGAGGCCCCAATCTCAACACTCAACGCATTGCTGTCCTGTGTGGACATTCCGTTGACGACAAAAGTCGAGCTGGGATGTGCAGATAGAACATTCACTTATGATGATTTTGCTCGACTTGCATCTCTTCTCGCCCCAAGAATCGACCCATGCCACGATTCGACACTCGCTGTTCCGAAATTTCGCTCGCTCACCGTTGATAGCAACAAGGACCCCAGAGCGTCGTTCACCTTCAGCACGTCAGCACGTGCATGTTCTTTCCCTTCCTCAGCGTTTTCCTTCGGATCAGATGAGAACACTCACCTTGTGGTCTGTTATGGGAGCGGTGTCGCATTTGCCAAACCTAATACTAGTGCCACTTCAAGCCGCAAGTGTCACTCCTTCGGTTTGTCAAGCGTTCGAAGCATTCATCTCGCTGTACCCACCCCCCTGCCATACTCTTGGAGGGACATGTTGGCATCTTTTTGGAACGTACGGCACATCAAAATCAGCGAATGCCCTATGCCCAAGATAGCTTCTATGCTCTCTTTCCCCTCTAATGGCAGCTCCGGAGACAAGGATGGCTTCGTTGATGGAGATCAAAAGAACGAGATTTTCGTGCCGATGTTGGAGGAACTGGAATTGTGCAGGGTCGTGTTTTCAAGAGTGGACAAACTGAGGTCTGATTTTGACACTCTCTGCGAGGCCATTTCCACGCGTACAGAGACCCGATGTAGACTCATCATCAGAGAATGTCGCGTGAGTAGGAAGAGAGGTTCTACTAAAACTTTGAACCTGGTTGGGTGGTGGGAGGGTACTCGGTTCAAGGTTACCCACCTCTGATTGCATTTTTGTTTACGGACAATTCTTCATTCAAGTTAGAGTACCACGTCCACGTCCGTGCAATGTAGAATTGGTGGTGACTACTTGATAATGCGCTACATATCTTTATTGACAGAGACGGCGTTTGCGTACTACACTGCAGCAGGAACAATATTACTCATGCATCGGTCAACATATATCAACGATCTGGCTATTATGCCCGGCTGTCACTAGAAGATGACTAGTCTCAAATAGATAAGATCGTCCACATAGTTATTGAGGACAAGTGTAGGCCAAAGGCTATTATTGATCAAACTAAGCGGGGAGATTCAGTGCGGACTCGCCAGTGCGGAGCCAGTTGTCATGATGACGGACGTCTTAGTTGGTTTTGAAGTCCATGCTATATAATTTACTGGACGATGTCCATTTACAATGACCGGACTGCAATGACTTGCATGGGTATCCCTTTAAATCTCCCTATCCCACCGCTATGCCCATTGTCGACCATCTAGAGCAGCGGCCGGACTATGACAAGCCAAACCCCGAATCGATCCCTGCCGTGCATCTTCCTTGAACGTCCCGCGCGTACAGCTGCCGTATGCTCATGATGAAGCGAGGCGTCATAGTGAAGGCGGGTACGTATCGCAAGATGATCGCCAGCGCCCCTCGCCATCCGTGCGGTGAACACCTTGCAATCGCGTCCAACAAGCTAAGAAGGCAGAACACGAAGATGCTGTGATGAAAAAAGCCGTCGTTAGCGGGTCAGGGTCTTTTTTTTTTGGGGGGGAAAGAGCAGGAACGCACGCAAGAAAGTAGAGTATGCCCTGCTTGACAAGCAAGCTCATGTAGCGATCGAACTGCCACCGCTTCGTCATGTGGTACATTTCGAGTGACTGCCTCGCGAATTGGACGATTGCAAGGGTGCACATCACAGCACCGTATGTGATTTGAAAGGCGGCGGGTAATACTGTAAAAACAGGGGGGATAATTTCAATAACGGTCGAGTGACAAGTTAAAGTGCCATGTATTTGGACGGTTGGCACTGTCCAACGTTTGTAATAGCTGGTCAGTACCGAGCGCCCGGTTTATCCGTTCAGCGACACATACCAAGCCCAGGCTTCATTTCAGTGGTAACTTGAGTCACTACGAGAGGGACTGTGGAAATGATTAACAGTGAGAGGAGCGACCAGAAGATAAGTCTCCATCGATTATACATTGCCCATGTACGTAGCATTATCACGGCTATAGTCACCATATTAATTCACCTTCTAAGAGTAGGACAAACGACTCACAGTTGGCTGCAGCAACGAAAAGAATGAATGTCCACCCAGAGACAATCAGTATTATCCGACCTTGAAAGCGCCCATGGTTTGAGTAGACAGAAAGGAGCTAGGATCGGTGTACGCACAGCTACGCAATTAAAATCAGTCGTGACTCACGATTCCAAGTCCCCGACTCCGAAAAAAAGAACACGTACATCTATAGGTGCACATCTCGGTACTCATGTTAATCATTTAAATCGAGCGAAATACCTTTGTGGAATCAGGACAGAAGCTAGTTCCCACTTGCATCGGGATTACGGTTCAGATAATCGTGCAATTTTCGAATACTAATGAACATACCGATGTTATTGCCTCTGAGCAATTATTGGGGGCCCCGTTTAGCACGTCTTATGACAGCCACAAAGTTCAGACTCACACTAGAGTGAAAATTCCGATATAACGAACCTGAAACGACGGTTAGTTTTACGCAGCAGGTCGTAAAGACGTATTGAAAGTTCGAAACGTACGAGAATGAACAATGTCGACACCCAGGTCCAAGGTTTGTTCTGTAATCCGACCATCAGGACCATGTTGGCATTACAAACAGTTATCTAACCGACCCAGATATATTCTATCTGTACGAATCAGCAGCGAGAAAAGCATCATATAGAAGCATGCGCAATGATGATGATACCTCTTTCGAGAATGTAAGAACTGAAAACATAGAAGTCAATTCTAGTAACTTCAAGTTGTGCTGTCGTGACTTACCATAATCATAACCGGCGGCAGTAAAGATGACCACTGTACAAGGACCGCTGTGATGTTGATCTCTCGCAACGGATGATGATGAACATACGTGTCATATAATCCTTCAGTTGAACCGCAGTTAATGTCGACTGAAGAGGAGACATGTGTCACGTTCACCAGGGACCGCGGAGTGCAAACGGTGCAAACGACAGGCCAAACGTTGGTCGCTAGAATTGACTAGCACGACGCTAGGGATAAACCGAGAAACGAGGGGGCGAGCCTACATATACAGGGGAAACACAAGCAAACAAGACACGGGACCCACACAGATGCACGGGCCACAGGGTAAACTAGTCAGTCTCTCTGACAACATGGTCTTGAAGGGTGCGTGGAAAGAGACGATCAAGAATACAGTATGAAGGTCCCACTTTCCAAAGGGGTGTTTAAGAGAGAGCAAGGGACACATTGCGGTGCTAACGCTGATCTCGATCAGGAACGAAGCACTGCGGCTCCGCTGTGCTGCCGCAATGACTCGGATGGCAGTCAGGGCATGGAGGTAAAGTATGTAGTTGGCCTGGGCGTTAACCATGATGTCAATGAAATTGATACGTGGCGTCAGGTCACCCACTGAACGTATTACAAACGGTGCAACCGTTTCATTGAAGGTTTCTTTTAACTTTGATTTTGCCGGTCGGATCAGGAAGCGTCCAAATCGGGATGTTAATAAATTGCGTTCACGTGAGTGAACACGTGATCGAAATCCATTCGTGAATCGTCACGGTGTCACTTGCGTTGTTGTTTCTGGACATTAACCATGGGCGTTGCTGGTCTTTGGGAGGTAACTCGAAAATTCGTGGAAATGGACGCTGATCGACGTTGATTTCTGTAGGTTTTACGTCCAGCTGGACAAGTTCGCTCACTTACAGAACTCGCTGTCGAGGACGGCTTCAACGCCAATCCCAATCACCACCGTGGATTCCGCATTGGCATTGACGCTTCCATTTGGTTCTTCCATGCAGCCTACGGCAGGGAGGGCGAGAATCCAGAACTTCGCACACTCTTCTTTCGCTGTTGCCGTCTGCTCCAATTGCCCTTACTACCCCTCTTCGTCTTCGATGGCCCACACAGACCTGCCGTCAAACGCGGAAAACGCGTGGGCGGAAACGCACACTGGCTTACACAGGGTATGAAAAACATCATTGAAGCCTTTGGTTTTGAATGGCGCATCGCGCCGGGGGAGGCTGAAGCCGAACTCGCCTATCTCAACAGAATCGACATCATCGATGCAGTCCTCAGCGATGACGTTGACAACTTTCTCTTCGGTGCCACCATGGTCATTCGCAAGCGAGTGTTTGTATTTTCTCCCTTCGCGCTGTCTCATCTTCTCGCAGCCCCAGCAATACACTCTCCGGTAACCGCGCCCATCCTGTCAAAAACGCGCAGGGAAAGGACGACGGAAATCATGTGGTCACATACACATCGCAAGCTATCCTTTCGGATCCATCCGTCGCACTTTCCCGTCCAGGCACCATTTTGATCGGCCTGCTCTCGGGCGGTGATTACATACCCGCTGGCTTGCCTGGCTGTGGCCGGAAATTTGCCACTGGTCTCGCTCGTGCCGGTTTTGGTGATTCTCTCATGAAAGCTGTGAAAGATCTCAAAGGTCATCGGCTTGATTCGTTCATCGACCAATGGAGACAAGACGTCAGAAACGAACTCAAGACGAACAAGAGCGGTCTTTTGCCTTCCAAGAAACCCTCCCTTGCCGCGTCACTTCCAGAAGACTTTCCCTCACTACCCGTCCTCGTGTCCTATGCAGACCCTCTCACCTCCGAAAACACCCCTCAAAAGGGTAACCCCAAGACACCAACTGGGGTGTGGAGAAATGACCCAGATCCGATGAGAATTGCTTCTCTCTGCGAACTCTATTTCGAGTGGGGGGTAAAAGATGTCATCGTACATAGGTTCAGAACTGTAGTTTGGCCCGGTATTGTTTGCAGAGCGGTCCGGAGGGTCATTTTAGATGAAGATGCACGCCAAAGTCCTCCGGAGGAAGAGGATGATGATCGGCGTTTCTCATCACCCACAAAGAAGATCTCTTCCGCCCTCTCTATCCTACAACTTTCTTCTCCGTCAAAGAAATCTCAGAGTACAACTACTTCGGATCGATCAACACCTGAATCTTTCACACTGTCCTCACTCATTCGCCTAACCGCTCCCGCATCTCCCAGTTCATCTCGCTCTGTGTCCCCATCCTCGCCGACATCGTCTACTTCCGGATCGTCTCCGCTTCTCCTAGAGGTCCTCTCGCAGCGAACTCATGTGTCTACGGACTCTACACTCGAGTACCGCGTACTCGTGAATCCTACCCAACTTGTCGAGCGCGCAGAAAGCGGCGTGAAGGGCCTTCGTCCACCCCTTGTTGGCGGGCTGTTTGGTATCGACACCGAAGACGAAAACGAAGACCAGGAAGCAGACGAGAGTGGCGACGACGACGACCAAGAGGGCGGCACAGAACGCCTAGAGACCGCCGCCTGCGCTGCGGCCAAGTCGGGCACGAAGAAACGCAAGTCGCGCCGAAAGGACCCGATGACGCCACTTCGTTTGTGGTTACCTGCGTGTATGATACGCGCTGCAGCGCCTGCGCTGGCGGAGGCGTACGAAGAGAAGGTGAAGGCGCGTGAGGAGAAGAAGGCGAAGCGCGGGACGAAAGGTGGGCGTGGGCGTGCAGCGACGGGGGTCAGGGCGACGAAACCGAAAACGAAGACAAAGGGGGCGGAGGCTGCGGACGATGATGAGGACGAGTCCGTTCCTGGGCCGTCCACCACCAGGAAAGTCGCAGGAACGAAAACAAAGACCAAGGCTGTTGGGGTTGGAGGAGGAAGGAGGAGGAAGCCAAAGCAGGCGTCGGAAGCGCAAGACGAGGCGTACGAGTGTTTCGATTTGAGTGGTGGCGAGAGTCCATGTTCCCCTGACGAGGAGGGTGTCGAGGAAAACGTCAAGGGTAAAGGAAAGGCAAAGACGGGGAAAACTGGCGCTACGAAACCGAAACCAAAGGCGAGTGCGAAGATCAGTGCGACGAATACGAAGGCAACCACCACCAGTACGATGAGCGAGTTTTACAACTCGAAGAAACCATCCACTGTGAAACCGATCAAGTCGAAGCCGTCTACTACTTCTCGCCCCTCTGCGGCCAAGAGGTCGGCACCGGACCCCCCCGCTTCAAAGCGCACATGTGCAGCGGAAGAGGAGGCCCTCCCACCTTTGCTACCGCGATCGTCACGCCCGCTTGACCTTCTCCGTACCAAGTCCAAGGCCGACGCTACCTCCAAATCCAAGTCATCTGTTGCAAGATACGAAGAAGAGGAATCGTCCTCGAGTTCGTCACATCCTGGTCCGTCAGGGACTAAACCCACTGCACTGGGTTCAACTCGTCGTCTGGCACGACCGGCGCCTCCAGCGAAGAAGGCTTTGTATATCGAGCTATCAGACACAGATTCAGACATCGTGGTGAGCGACTTTCAAGGACCGCTGATTACTGCGCACGACGAGGTAGGTGATGTCACTCTTGGCATCTTGTTCGAAATGACATCGGGTCAGGCACTAATGACCCACGGACAGAGCGTGAGCATCGGTGCTGGACAAGTCTCGTCGGTCTTCGAGTCTCGGAAAGGCCCGCGAAGAATTGTAGAGGGTGTGATCGACCTGGTGGCGAGAGAAAATGAGAAAAGAACAAAGAATACTCCCTCGAGGTTGATGCCTACGGCTTTACCTCCTCATGACCACGTTCTTTCTGCCGCTCTCGGTACAGGTCCTACACGACCATCATCGAAACTGGCCCATATCTTACTTCCTCCCTCTGGCTTAGAGAGCGAAGAAGAAGAGAAAGGAAGCGAAGGAGATGAGTTACCGACGTTTCATCGTGGTGGTTCCCCCAAGTCGAGAACGAAGAAGACCAATGCCATGGTTGGACGACCTGCACCATTTCCAATGCAACGTGTGTCCGAGTCCCCCGTATCTCCGTGCGCTTCGGGACTCGGAGAACGACGCAGCAGCAGGTACGACGAAGAACATGACGGTGGCGACGTGGTCGAAATCGTGGACGTGTTCACGACACCGCGTGGACCATCCCCACCTCGATCTCCAACGCCGACCCCTTCTCCTGCCAACCCCTTGCTTGTTCAAGCGTCCGCAGGACCAGCCACGTTCGTGAAATCAAAGCAATTGCAAAGGTTCCCTGCGAGTCCCACACAGTCCCATTCGCCAGCTGACGCGAAACCGCACGAAAATACGAAGCAACGCCGTCGTGCATCGGTGGATCAGGATGCGCACACAACCGAGAGCGAGGGAGATAGACTGTGCAAGTCACCGCGGAGATCGGCCGTGCATTCGTCACCGCGGCGTGTTCCCCATGCGCGTCATCGTGCGGCGTCTCCGACTTCGATGAGGACGTCGCGTTCTACTTCTCTCGCAAACCACGCCTTGTGGACTGGTGATGCCAAAGAAGGTTGTAGGGCATCAGACGGTCGCCAGCCAGAGCCAAACGTTCCTGGATCTACACACAGTGTGGGGCGGAAACCCCGACCTAGCGACACTTCTACAATCTCCATCTCGAGTGATTCCGAGGACGCGGGACTCATTGTGGACGGTGACCGAGGGGTTAGAGAGGCAGAAGCGGACGAGGAGAATCTGGACGATGACCTGGACGGATGGGCGGACAGGGGTATGATATGGTCTGCGCCGCCCTCACCTGCTCACACCACCTCTCATCGCATGGCTGACCTTGTTCCCGTCGTTGCACCCGCAAAGGACATACTTGCCGATCTTAATCCTGCGCGTACGTCGAAATTCAAGCCCGCAGCGCTCACTGGCTCTGAGATTGACGTACGGACGTCGTCGGTCGAGTTTTTGGCATCTGCGAAAACTAGGTCGATTCTTAAGGCTAAGAAGAACGTCGGAGACGCTGTCGCTGCATCCCACGCAGTACGCCGTGCGCCTCTGCTCGTCGCACGCTCTAAGAGCAGCAAGGGTAGAGACGAGGATATCATCGACCTCACCTCTGACTAGACGGGACATTTATTATTCCTGTTGCTGATTTTCTTCCTTTCACTAGTACCTATGTTTGGATAATTGAATGTTTTATTTAGATTTAGAATGTAAAGGAATTTCCACTTGTAGGGGTCAACGATGAAATTTTCTGAATTGGACCCTAGGCTATTCACCCACGAACTTATCTCAGGCTAGACTTTCAACCTCCCCTTGCGAAACCAACATGGACTCGCGTTTTCGGGGCGGTATTTCTACCGTTGTACGAGTTTGCCTGCGCGTCGTCGTATACTTCATAGCGATCCCCGACTCACACTTTAGTGTGGGAGGGTTTTGTCGTGTTCAAAAATCAGGCACCACCCAAACGGTTCACGGCATAGTCCTCACGTGACAGCCCCTCAGTCCTTCCAGCCGGTTTTTCTTCTGTTTTTCAGTCAGATTTCCGTCAGTTTTTTTGGACAGAGACACGAATGGTGTATGACAGTCAACTCTGGAATACATTGTAGGAAAATAGCACTTGCTGCGTGTTTTTATGCGTACGAACTGCAGTACGCGCCATTATTTGTGCGTATTATAT
>JBBPPO010000078.1:0-19604 GCA_038092055.1 Leccinum glutinopallens
GGGTCGATGGGACGGCGGTCGGCTAGTTGAACGGGTGGTGATACAGACGGGCGCTAAAGAGAAGAACGAGGCTTACCGCCAGACCAACATCACAAGATATGAGAAGTCCAGGACGGCTTCGCCCCTTCTCAGCAACTGGGGAAACGAATACGTCGATAAAGTTCAGTATCGAGGCGGGATTAGAACACAGCACATACAATGGCAACGCCGAACGTTTACCCTGTGAAATTGATATTATCGTGTTAGACGGATCCTGTAGCAGACAACCTCATTGGAAGAGAATGGGACTAACCGAGTCCTCTAAAGAGCTGTCCGAACGCCCTTTCATATACCATCTGGGACTATACCATCTGGAACTCTACGAAGTCATTCAGATGTCAAGGTTCTATCATCTCATGCCTCCGCCATGTATAAAACATACCTGACAAGTGTGCCTATAATGCAACCACCCAACCAAGCACAATCAGTGATCCGTCACTCGACACGACGAGTAAAGCTTACGGGGACCTACCCAACACGGGAGCGGACGATCGTCGTCCGACCATTGTCTAAGCTCGCGACCACGCGAGACGGGATAGCAAACTTGGCAAGACTCGTGAGGAACGCATCCCTAGGTGTCGTCAGCGCGAGCATTCCAGCGACATTGATCATCGCCTGATAGCTTGTAAGGACCTCAACAAAGAGGTCATCGGAAAGATTGGTGGATATGATGAACGATAAGGCCGCAAGGAGGGCGGGCCAGCCGTTATCAACCATCGAGCGAACGATGCGAAGGTGTTGCGTCGCTAGCTCGTCCGGCGGTAAAGAAGCCAAGTCAAGAGCTGGTGGGGCACGCATAACGGGGTCTCCAGGTGCTCGCGGACGTTGTACCACAACGGTGTTGTAGAGAGGCCCAGTGAAAGAAGCGAAACCTTCGCACAAAGAGACGATGCACTGCACGCCAAGGAGGTATATATAAGACTCTGGTATCGGAGGCGAGTCCGCCTTGTCCAGCTGATCTATACTGTAGCGATAGTTGTTTCTGAGTGAAGCCGAGATAGTAAAGACGTATACATACCATTGCAACTTCATCGCCGATGTCTGTACGCTTAAACCAGCGCCCGTGCTCATCATGCCAACAACACCAGAAACCGTTGCACTTGCTGCGGTGGCAGCTCCGTTTGCTACCATTCCCGCAACCCCACCCACATCGAGGCCGTAACTCGAACCGCTCTCAAAATGCAATGCCCCGACACCCATCATTTGAGAGCTCACGCCTAGCAGAGCGGGTTTCTCGGTCAATAGTCGTTTCAGTGAACTGATCAACGATGAAAAGACATTGGAACCAGATTCTTCGGCATCATAGCGATCCCAGATGTTGCGAATCAACTCCGCGTCGCTGCAGAGGCTGTGAAACTCTTCCATTAGCCAGAACGGATTTCACTCCAAGTGATTGGATGAGCACACCCTCGCATGATCTCCATGGCAAGAACTCGTGTCCAGACAGGGCGTGAGCCGGAATGATCGGTCGAATTTGGGTCGGTGTCATCGGATATCATTCTGATCAATGACATGAGGAACACTGGCACCTCGGCCTCCGTTTTCAGTTCGAACGAGAATTGTTTCAAAAGCAAGAAAACGACGCGAGTACATCGGAGCGTGAGAGGAAACACGTGTCTTTCCGACAACGACTTGAGTAACATCGGGCAAAGGTGATGTTAAAGGAGCATCAAAAGTTGCTCGTGCTGTGGCATGGTAAGGAACAATCATCATCATCTGAAAGAACATGGATATATACCTTTCGGAATAGTTCATGATAGTTGGTGAGGACGCTCTCGACGAGCTCGAGCGCGAAGGTCTTGTGTAGATGTTCGAGAGCGAGAAAGTGGGGTTCCTCCGAGTTGGCGAGTAAACACAGATCTTCAAAGACTCAGTACGCGTCCTTCGCGAACGGTCCTAGGACTGCGGTAGTCCCTTCTGGGAGAGTCACTTCTTCCAGTAACTCTGGATCCAAAGAATCTTGCTTGTCCTCTTCGACCATCTTGTCAACGACGAACATTACTAGCTGACGAAGCGTGGCAGCAGCGGTGGACGACACGACCGCAATCCGAGAGTCTTGCAGCTTGAAACACAAGAAGTGCCTGCACAGACGTTTAGGTCGTGCTTTTGAGTGTCGGCAAAACATACCTCGCCCAGTAGCTCTCCATGAACAGAAGGAAAGTTGGTTATAAGGGAGACGAGCGTTTGTAGAATGCGTAGTTGAATGTCGACGCCCTGGCTCATCGCATCGCTCATAGTCGTGATGATCAGGGGCACGGCAGATTGTGGGACCGCCTTGAGCGCAATGAGACGTTGAAGAGACCCGAGCGATATCGCAACGACTTTTGCATTCTTGGTGGCACATCCCATAAACACAGGGCGGAGTAGATCATCAGAGTGTGCGCCATCTTTGCATGATGGATGAGATGGACAGGCATGTATAGAACGAAGCATAACGAATCACGAACCCACCAGACGCGAGTGAAGCGGTAGCCTGCTCTGGCGAAGACCTGAGAATTGCTAGCGATTTCTCGGCTGCCTGTCGGGACGTGCAACGTGAGTGGGCTGTATCTATCCTGGAGACGAAAGGGGGTTGGACCGACCTCGCGTATTTCGGGGTGTTTTCTCCTAGATTCACTGGCCAGAGACTAATGAAAATACATTAGTACTCGATAAACGTACGAACGCGTCGATGTGAATACCTGCAACTCCGTCACAAGGAACGCTAGCGAACTCATTTTTTGTTTCAATCCCTTCCTTTACCCTTCGCGTCGTGGTGCGCCGTCGCTGCAGTCGTTGCGTGTGCAGGAGAGGGAGAGGGGGAGGGAAAGGGAGAGGACGCGGCAGTGTCGTCACCTTGTCGGCGTTTGCAGGAGAGGGAGAGGGGGAGGGAGAGGGACTCGGAGAGGGAGGGACACGGCGAACGTGTCGCCGTCGCGTGACGCGTCGAATATGTTAGGCGGGAGATGAGAACCAATGTCACGTGCGTCGTGACATCGTCGCTAAGTCCGGCGTTTTAGGAAACGTAAACTACATTTTATTAGGATGTAATGCGTGACTACTACTTCTATCGGGTCAGAGGCTGTGGCTAGGCTATCGGTCTCTGTCAGTTCATTGCCAACTTGTGACATGATGTTTGGCTGTAAGCCGTGTCCCACAAGTGAGACCAGAGACTTCAAGGTACTTGGATTGCTACTCCGGCTGGTCAGCTTCACGTTCAGCTGCTCAAAGTGGGCACGCGCAACCTCCTCATCCAGTTCCTTCATTCGTAGGACGTGCACTCCGACAGAAAATTTGCCAGGGTTCATCCACGGACCACGGCGCAATCTGAGCCAACACTTGGTTAGTGAGCGAACAAGACATGACATCACGAACAATGGGTGCCCAGTAGTGCACCTAAGCACCAGACACCTCCCGACTCTACCAGAAACCTACCCCAAGTTGACCAGACGGCCCGAGGCGAGGATGATGATATGGCGACCCGAGGCCATCGTGAAGCGATCCACCTGAGGCTTGACGTTCGCGGCACCCTCTGTGTTCTCCATGAGCCATGCAAGATCGATCTCAACATCAAAGTGGCCAATACTATGAAAGTCTCAGCAATCCTTCTCGACGCTAGAAACATGAAACCACATACTTGCTGACGAGAGCGTCATCACGCATCACCAAGATGCTTCGAGGTGATGATGTTACGGTTGCCGGTGGTGGCATGGTGGTGGCTTCATAAGCCATCGCAGCCTGCAGAGCGTTGATAGGATCGATCTCCGTGATCAACACACGGGTACCGAAGGAACAAAGCGACTCGACACACTGTGACAACCAATCAGAATACACGACTTACACCGTGACACGATACAGCGAGAGATACCTACACCCTTGCCAACATCACCGAAGCCAGCAACGACAGCTACATTGCCAGTCGGCATTATATCCGTGGCCCGCTTTATACCATCGACGAGAGACTTGCGACTGCCGAATCTTGATTTTATGATAGAGTCGCTGACGTTGATAGCGGGGACCTTGAGCATTCCCTCACGGAAAGCCTTGTAAAGATGATGGACACCGGTGGTAGTCGCCTCAGAGAGACTTCGAATATCTGCGTAGCTTGTCAGTCCTGTTGGCTGCGCCAGATCGCCGAGATGCTTGCCTTTCAAGTACTGGGAATATTTCTTCGTGAACGATGTAGTGAGATCACCACCATCATCCAAGATCATGTTCAGGCTCCTGCCACCGGGGAAAGCAGCGAGGTCTGTTCAATACACCAAATATAAATATACACCTTCTGTCTCGCCCTTCCAGGCAAAGACGGGAACGCCAGTTGCAGCAATGCTAGAAATAACCTGGTTATAAATTATAAAATACAAGGACGACGGCAGCCGTCGAGGACATCGTCTGCATGGTCCCATTCGATCCGCCAAGGTTCGAAAGCGAGGCGATTGTAGAAGTGCTCGCCGGTGGACGCACTCGCGAGACGGGCCGCGATAGCGGCTTTGGTTTCGGCGTTGGCCTTGCCTGGGACTTGGGCGGAGCGTCGACAGCCATGCCTTCGCCTTCGATTTCCCTTGCGCCGCTCCTCGCTTTCCCTTCATCTTTTGCTTTCGCAGCGCGGCCCACTGAATTACCCGCATCGTCCTCGGAGCCGGACGCCTCCTTGAGCGACTTGCGGGGGCGTTTTCGTGCAGTGCGAGCAGCTGCAGCTGCGGAGGCCAGTGATCGGGTGGGCGAAGGGTTGGATCTACGCGCCGAAGAGGACGTCCCAGCGGCAGCGTTCTTGAGCGATGGCGAAGCGTGCACACGCGGAAATCGGTCGCGTATACCGTGACAGTTGGGCTTGAGGCACGACGTCAGTTTGTCGTGGTGGACGGTCGAGTCGGCTCGGAATCGAGCGCGTTTGAAGTCCGTCTGGTTGTCGTTTTCCTTTGATGGCGACGGCGATGGGGTCAATAGGACGAGGATATAAAAAATACATGATAATACTTACAGTATGCCTTCCTTCATAACACTATCCGTCTGGCGGACCTTCGCTTCCGTCTCCCGAGACAGTCTGCCCGCAGTAGCCCCAGAGGGTTTCGTAGCCACCGCCTCCTCCTGTAACGCGCGATACCAGGGCACTCTCGTCGTCGTGCGGCACGCGACACGCCTTGCCCTTTTCCTCGTTCTCAACATCGTAAAAGTATTTGTGACAGCGCAGGCAGTGCAAGGGTGGAGAGGAAGGTGATTAGCTTGCCGACTGTGGCCAGGGAGGGAGGGCATGGGGTTGTAGTCTTGGGATGGGACAATCTGAGTGTGCTGGTGGAAGGAGAAGGCAGGGTGGCGGTGGATGGTAGAGGTGGTTGTTGGGGCCGCGTATGTTGGGGGCTAAGGTGCGCGAGTACGCGTGTCTTTGGGGGTATCCTTAACATCAAGTCATATAGGGCCTTTGTTTCGTCCGTGCCAACAAAGGGAGGGGGAGGGGACGGCGTCGCTGGGGGTGGCGGGGCGGGTGAGTGGGGGTAGGAGAGGGTATGATTGATATTATTATTCTCTCCATCGACCTCTGTGACGCTCTCTGTCGTTCGATCTGATTCTTTGTGATTCGAGTCGGCGGTGGTGGTGCGAGCCAGCGCGCCACGGAGAACGGTCGAGAAGCGAGGAGGAGAAGGGTGAGTGACCGAGGCGATGGAGGGTGTTGGGGTGGGAGACGGGTGTTTACCGCGGTGGTTAGCAGTGCTGATGCATCGTCGAGCGTAGATTTCCGAGACAAAAGACCGAATACCATCGGATAGACTGATATCAAAGAGAGAACGAGCGGGAGCGAAATATGACGATGTGGTTAATCTTTATATTTGTGGTGAAATAACGACCGAGTTCATGCTCACGCAGCAGCAGCAGCAGCAGCATGATATTGCATTTTGCTCGCGCTCTCCCTGGACCTCTGGGGGTGTTCGGACGTTCTTTTTATTAATGCTGACATGTGCCCGTGTCACTACTTAGTATATCCGATGTAGAGTCGCAAACTAACGATGAATATTCACCATGTATGCATGTAAATAATGTCGATTGCTGACTTCGTGGACCGGGCGGCATATTGCGGTCCAACTCCGTTAGTAGCCTCAATACCAGCCACCTTCGACTGCTACACCTCCTAGTACCCGCTCGGCTTGCCAGAGCACGTCCGCGCCATTTCTGTTGTGTACGGAGTATGTAGTCTAAAACCACAAGGAGAAAATGAATTCTCGCTGACGTGCTGTTATTTTTCTTTTGCGCGGCCCTTTCCGTTTCCATGTAGGTTCGTGCCCAGAGACGGCTTTGGCCTCGTTGATTTTCGTGAGTATATTGACTTGTGTGGCAAAGATATGCACTGTAGCCATTCCGAAGGACCAATATTCCTGAATGAATGAGTGAGTGATTTAAACCGTGCCCACGCGCCCAAGATTAGACCTCAAATACGAAGATCCAGCGGATGACTTACACGAGCGCACGAATCGTGCGACGCGACGAGAATACAAAGATCCCAGCTGATAGTCTCTGTGACCAATCAGATAGCCCTGCCGGAGTTGTATTCGAGGACCAGCATGAGCTTTGATGCCATGCCAGAATATCTCTAAATGTGGTCACACGTAAATGCGATAGGCAGGGTTCACACTGGGATGTAAGCCAAGATTCAGTGATAGCCAAGAGCGAAACAGTTTCGTTACATAGTGGCGGGGCATAGATGTCAATGTAACGAAATGCGTCATCCCAAAACCCAAAGTCAACAACGCACGACTATTATTGCACGTCGACCGTACCAATGCTCTCCATCAATTCCTCCAACGGCGTCTCCACCCGGATCTGAACCTCGATGAAACTGTCCGTCGCGACACGTTTGTACTGCACGCGACTCTGGGAGGCGAGTAACAGCGCATCGAACGGCTGTCTCAGCCGAGCGACAAGTCGCAACGCACGAGCATCTAGATCAAATGGAGAAGTGATGCCCGAGAAATCCTCGTAAATAAGAGGGCTGATCCACGGATGAATGAGCACCAATCCCTCCATCCCTACCAAGTTGTCGTTGGTCTCAATCCGCACGTCACCAAGAGCGGATGTTGTCGCGCGATAGACAGGAAGGGAGGCATCGGAATCATGTTCTGGGAGACGTTCGAGTTCGTTGAGAGGGAAAACGAGACCAGAAAGCCGCAGTCCATCAGCGACTAGCGACGCAGGTTGGAGATTATATAGTTGCTCGTACAGTTGACGAGACAAGGAAGGATCAGGCAGTGACAAACGCAAGGCCTTAGTGACACTATCGATCTTGTTGGTCTCGATTTATCGAGGAAGATGTGGGGGAACGACTTGATCATAAACGCTGAGATCGAAAGGGAGGTAGCTCTGGTTACTGCCTGACATCCCAGTCCAGGCGAGAATCGTGACAGTGCCGGACCGCGTGACGATGTGTTCCAAGAGACGACCGACTGCTTGCGTGCCCTCGCCATATATGACCGGGAGTGCGACACCAAAGATACCAAATAAAGAGTATGCGATATCTTCTACCCGCGTCGTCACGCGATTCGAAGCCAAGTACAACTTCTCGTGCACCCTGCTCAGCCCTGGCTGAAGCGTTGCGAGGGCCTGGGTAGCAAAATGGGTTGCTTGTTCCATCTCCGAGAGGATGAGGGGTGATTCCTTGTGGTTGTACAACTGGACATCCAGGTACGGTTTCCAATCTTCGCTCGTCCTTCATGTTTTGGAAGCATTCGATCGCCTCGGTAACACGATCCTCGCTTTCGAGAACCTCGCAGATCGCACGGTAAACATGGAATGTTGGAATCTTGAACTGAATGGAACGAGAGTCAACGAGAGTTCTGAACAATTACATGGATATACCTTGTCTGCGGCACCCAATGCCTCACTCGTTGAGTAACGAACAAGTGCCATTCTCGCCCATGCCGTCAGTACACCTTTCGGAGGCGAGGGAGTGAACAACAATATAGTGGTGTAGGCTGATAGTGCTTCATCATGTTTCCTGGCACTCGATGCCTCGTCTCCCATTGTCCGAAGCTCTCGCACGCATTTGTCCATGAATTCGATCGCCTCGGTAACACGATCCTCGCTTTCGAGAACCTTGCAGATCGCACGGTAAACATGGAATGTTGGAATGTTGAACTGAATGGAACGAGAGTCAACGAGAGTTCTGAACAATTACATGAAGTATACCTTGTCTGCGGCACCCAATGCCTCACTCGTTGAGTAACAAACAAGTGTCATTCTCGCCCATGTCGTCGGTACACCTGCCGGAGGCGAGGGAGTGAGCAACAATATAGTGGTGTAGGCTGATAGTGCTTCATCATGTTTCCTGGCACTCGATGCCTCGTCTCCCATTGTCCGAAGCTCTGACACGCATTTGTCCATGAATTCTGATGAGAGGGATTGAACATATTCTCCTATGATGTGTTGGAGAAACTGACCTCCGATCCAGTCGACGATTGATTTGTTTTGCTTCAAATTCTCTGCCAGTGAGCTCGTAATCTTGAGGAGACGCTGTGCAGCATCATATATGTGACCGTGTGCATACAACCTTTCGCACTCGTGCTTGTTCTCATGGGCACGAAGGGCATCACGTAGTTCTTGGATGTCTCGGTCGCGGTTTTGCGAATTTTGCGATCTAATGGATGAGACTGTCAGCACGCTGTGTTGATGGCGGAGAGAACGTACCTGCACTTTCTTTGGGGGTTCCCTTTTCCTGTTTGGACATGGCAAGCTGGTCACGAAGTTGTTGAACAGCGTCCTCTGGTGGAAATGAATATCAGCACAGTGGAGTCGTTCAGATAATCAGCACACTTTGACGGGTATCACTAGCACGAAGGGCGTCACGTAGTTCTTGGATGGCTCGGTCGCGGTCCTGGACGGTTTCGCGCATTTTGCGATCTAATGGATGAGACTGTTAACACGTTGTGTTGATGGAGGAGAGAACGTACCTGAACTTTCTTTGAAGGTTTCCTTTTCCTGATTAGACATAGCAAGCTGGTCACGGAGTTGTTGAACAGTTTTCTCGAGATTTGCTACATCGTCCTCTGGTGCAAATGAATATCAGCACAGCGGAGTCGTTCAGATAATAAGCACACTTTGACAGGCATCACTAGTATGGAGAGCCATAAGCATGTCGTAAACATCCGGTTCATCAATCTTCATGCGACGGATTTCGCGCTCGAAGGGTACCTGTGGGAAGGATAAATCAACAACGCCATAGTCTCACACCAGTAGATTACTCGCATTGTGGCGGTAGGATAAGGGAAGAATGTTATAAAGATCCCACAGTGTGATTCCCTTGTCTCCAGCGGTCGCAATGTCATAGCTAGGCAAGATGGCAATGGACGACATTCGGTGAGAGTGGTGGATGTCGGTCCCGATTTGTTGATGTGTCGTAGTGTCCCAGAGTGAGACCGACGAATTAGCGGAGGCTGCGATGATTGTGTCGTTGCATGCCAGTTGCGATACAGTTTGGACTGTCGTCGCTGTGGATGCGCCATTTCGCGAGCGTGTTCTTGGTGGACACGTCGAAACAGTGAATGTCGCCGTCTCTGGACAAGGCAAAGAGGCGGTTCAAGTCGCTCGCCCAGGCGAGGGATCCGTTGCAACTTGTGGCGGAGATTGGAAACTCTGCGAGGACGTCGCTGCCGTCGTAGACCCGAACAGATTCGCGCTGCCACGTGGCAGTAGCGATGCGTCGTCCGTCGGGAGAGAACTTGACTGATCATCAGCGTGAGGCAAGCTAATGACACGAAAACTCACCCTGAGCTGACATTTCAAGAATTGTTTTAGCTAGACAGTGGAATATATGTCATCCGAGTCGTCTCCTGCTAGGCAAAGTCAACGTCAAGACCTGCCTACGCCTCAATCCGTTCCGGTGCCCAAGAAAACCTGCCGTCTTTAGGGATTCAGGAACGAACGAGCTTGGATGGCGCTACGACGAGAAGGGAATGTGAGAGAAAGACAAGAAACCTGGCAGTATCAATGTCGGCTAGTTTTGCATGGTAATCAGATCAATCGCTCCCGGTCAACACGTTCAATAACCCTCCCAGACTCCCAGACAATTTCTTCT
The DNA here is from genome assembly GCA_038092055.1 of Leccinum glutinopallens. Taxonomy (NCBI): domain Eukaryota; kingdom Fungi; phylum Basidiomycota; class Agaricomycetes; order Boletales; family Boletaceae; genus Leccinum; species Leccinum glutinopallens. Next base: position 10,079 of record JBBPPO010000078.1, read on the forward strand.
TCGCTTCCACCACAACCACATTCATGGGAAGTACTGGTTCATGAACAGGCTGAGGAGTGCGGCGCTGTCGCGGCCGGCGTTGAGGACGAGCAGGGCCTGCGCGCGAGGGAGAGGAGGATTGTGTAAGAAGAGATCGATCGGTGCGGCGCCAGGCGACCGTGACATCGAAGTTGGAGAGGCAGGGCCGGGCAGAGTTGGGTCAGCGAGAGAGGCAAAGGGAAGTAGTGAAGGCGATGAATATGAGGCCATTTGTTCTTCCACGGGGGATCCCAGTCGCGACTGATCTCCATCGTTTCTTTCGTGTCTGGTTTGTGTGACACGTTCCCGGCCTATCTTGACATAACCCCGGAGCTCAGAGGCCCACCCACCTTGCCTTCCTGGGGTAAGTTGAGGAATGCCGCGCTCTGCGGAACGTATGGTTGAGCGCACGCTGACGGGCAAACTTCATCCTCGGTATCTTACCTTCTTGTACACGTTGTCGGCCTGCCATTGACAGTGCTGGGATACCGAAGCCAACCTCTCTGAAGGCGTTCACAATGTCGTTCAAAACGCGGCGTTTCTCTGACGAGCGGTGGCGACGCGAAACGCAGAAAAGTAGATGATTGGTATGCGAAATGTCGAATCGGAACGTACATCCTGAGTGCAGGATTTGACTTAGAATAAAATGTAATGTGCAGATCTCCGCGAGAGTACTGTATCTTTGCCTTGGCAATTGAGACCGCAAAGGCAAATCTCTGAAGAGAGCGAGTGAACGACGCAAGCTAGTCATGTCAACTCTGGCAAAGGTTGTGATTGTAAAAGGAAAGTCTCTTTGACGGGAACGAGCTGAGTTTATTCAATAAAAATAGGAACGGGAACGAGTGATGAGAATGTCAGAACGAAACAAAGCAACCAAGCGAATGTATGTGCAGCGCATGATCTAGCAATAATGTACCCGCTACGGCGTAAGGCGCGACTCATTGACATGCTTCCAGTGCTCCAATGCTTCCTCACTTTGCCACGCATTCAGCGTATTGTTCGCGTCGGTCAACACAAATTTTTCCTCGGTATCTTTCGACCACGTATCGCCCCCCCCCCCTTGCCGATGGGTTATCGAAACTTCACTCTTGTCGAAGCGGGACAACACGTGGCGACGAAGAGGACAGTGCAGATAATCTGCATCAATGGCTGGACGGAACGTTACTAGTAAGCACATAAGAGGACGAGGACGGAGAACAAAAGAAGACCTATTTCATCCGTAAGGACTTGTTCAAAGGCTGGGATCAGAATCAAGTTACCATGTTGAGAAAATCAGCGTGTAACTGATTTCAGTCAATAAATCATGGAAGACCCGACATTGCCCGAATACCCTCAGCAACGTGGTGGCGATAGCTCGAGTTGCCTGTGAGCCGAAGCTGCCTGCAAAGTTCTGTCAAGCAGATCGGGAGGATGAACCCTAATGCTGAACTGCCGTATACCACATAGTTGATATACTTAGCAATCGACGTCGGTGTGTGGGAGAAGCAGTCAGTCGTCTTAGTCCCCGGAAATTGCCTTTGCAAATGTCTCTCCAACGACGTGCGTCGGTCGCGGCTTGGTCGAGATGCTCTAGCGTACAGAAGATGTGCCATAGCGATGCGCGTCTTTACAATCCTTGACGACCTTGATAAGGTTGCGCACGATGCTCTGCGAAGCCGCAAAGTTTCAGCACATCATCGATCATCATGATGGACACGAGGCATCGTTCCCTAGAGGACCAAACTGTCCTGGCATCGCTTCAACACCGGATCCTTGACCAAGGCGTTCGACCAGCTCGCCAGCAGCAGCCTCAGCTTGGAAAGTCCATTGTCATCATGGGCACAGAACATCAACAACCAATACCTAATGGGGACAAACGTCCGAAACCTCACAATCTTCCTCGCCAGATCATCCTGCTTGTTCGCATTCCCACTCAAACTCGACAAACAAGTAAATGACACAGGTCGACGGCAGAGATGTATGTACGGTTGATGAGAAGAAGTTGAGAAGTTCGTCGTAATTGAAATCCAAAGTCAGCTAGGCCATTCATCGTTAACTTCGATGGTGGCAACTAGAGAGAACACGACGATTGTTGGTGTCGGCGTTCGGGTTGTCCGTGCAGAAACGCAAGCTAGGGATATCAACCAAGGGTTTGCCACGGCGAGAACTGGTTGGAGAGGATATGCCAGGATGACTGCCTAGAGAAAGAGAGGGTTCATCCGTGTCCGCGTCGGAAGTCAGATGCGTCTCTCCCCACAGGACAAATCGGGGTCGCACTGTCATCGACGCGTAGTCTTGAGTTGTCTCTCCCACAGAGCTGGGGAGAAAATGGTCCATGAGCGGAAGACCACGATAGGTCTGTAGCACATCCAACATTTCGGGGGAATACGGCTAGTGCATGCTCGTCTCTGGGAGTGACACAAGGAAAGATCAGGCAGTGGGATGTCAGAGTCGTCGGAAAAGGAAGAGACAGCTAGACGAAGCAGCGGTGATGCCGAGTCCGAATGGTGTGACTCAATCAGCGTTTGGAGGAGATGATGGACTATCCCCGACTTGTCGTATCATGTCGTCCGCCCGCGCAGTAAGTCCATATCCGAAAGACTGTGTTCCGCGGAGAGCGCGAGGTAGAGGAAGGAAAATAGGATCTTCCTGTGGAGCGGGAGAATCAAAGGTGACCCCTGGACCGAATGGATGCGAGATGTAATTATCCACAATGGATCCAGATACAGAAGGCGAAGGGGGGATGGAACAACTCGCCCAGCGCATCGTCTCATTAAGGATGTCACCTGAGGGTGACTTGGGTGGATTCTTGAGGGAAATCACCAGAGGGAACGAACGAGGATTGTCGGCGCCCGTTACGCTCTGCGAATGTCTATGGCCAGTGGGTGTGGGCTGCCGCGAAGGAGCCTCAGAGGAAGACGTACCGATGACGACCCAAAACATGTCCGGGATAGACGTCTAAGGGATGTGCGTAACGTAGGTGTTTCCTGTACGGGCGCCAACCTGGGAGACGCCACCGGTTTGGATTTGTTCTGAGTGAGGATGTTGTGAACGCTCGTGGATCTCCTCTTTAGCGTGCGGCCGTGTGTCTGGGAGATGTCGATGGAAGTGGAGATTTTTTGGGCTTTGGATTCAGCTTCTGCACCCGGGTTGCATCACGCTGTCTAGTTTAGTTTGTCACGGGTTACTTATGCCGGAAAGCAGGACAACAAATTCATGGACTGACCCGACACGATACATTGGCTTTCCATATGCTCTTGTGCAGCAGGCCCCGACGACGATGTTTCGACAAAACTTCCGTCTGCACCAGAGAATTTGACTGTGTGCTTAGAATCCGTTCACCTTTTCAATCCCCGACCACTCCTCGTCCCACTTGCCGTCTCGTGACACGACGAGATCGTAAACGAAGCTTCCAGCGTCTGCAATCATCGAATCTTCCGTTTGCTTCCGACTGCTTCCCGCCCGCGAGAAATGCAACCGAGTACACATAATCAGAGAGATTGAGTCGGATCGGGAGTCTACTAATGTCGTCGCTTGTAAGTTCTGGGTCACCATCAATATTCCGCCTTCAGTGACCTCGTTTTCATCACCTTTGATAGACATTACATGTATGAGATCCTCAAGGCCCGTACCAAAGTGCTTACAATCCACCCACCGGTCAAAGTTATTAAATACGGACATCGCGTTGACTCCTGATCCGGAATGAACAGCCACTCGCAATGCATGAGTGTGATAATACTACACAAATTTAATGTAACGTGCAACCCGATTTTGTGCAGCAAGGGGAAACACAGCTCGAGCAAAACTGGCCTGAGTGCATTCAGCAAAACCACGTGACCTGAGCTACCCCCCTTCGACCCAAAAACACCGCTAGAGGGAGACTACCAAAAGTAGACTATTCCTGGCCTAAATCGGACAAAAGCGTGACAAGTGTGACTCGATGCGATATGTAGTCCCAATACGAATGTCTCCAGACGTTCTGGTGATCGGATTATTCCGATGCTCGTGAGAAGCACACCAAAACGGAAGGTGTCGAGACTACTTCTCTAGGAGCTTTTCCGAGACATAAATGGTTCCCTTCGTGCTTATATCGGCGCTGATGGAATCATATCAGTCGACTTGCCCGAAGTTCCACGTATCCTTCGTGACAGGCTCGGTCCTGCCTCTAGTCTCAGAAATGCGGATTATTTCGGGACTGTGTTCCGTTTGGTAGATGGGGAGTGGGCAGAGGCGTCCCATGGTAGCCAACCTTGCTCGTCCAAGAACTTCTCTGGCATGAACACCTCGGGGCTCGAACCCTGGTTCTCATTGTGCGACATCGCCCTGCCATGACGAGTCACTGTCGTCATACGCACAAAATTTAGCCGCGATTCTTATCACCCATTCGGGATGTTCACCACGCCTGCACAGAAATGGTCGAACGGGGCTATTCCCAAAATTCACGTGCATACTTACGTTGCGAAATTTCATACCCTTGGTAGACATCATCTTCGCGAGTCGGGTGAGGAATTTGTCAGACGGATCCTGGATAACTGAGCGAGTAGTAAACGCACCGATGGGCAGCCCAGGGTGCCAGCGCATCCTTTCCCGCATAATGGCACCCACGTACGGCAACGATGCTCTGTCATCAAAGTTTGGCAAGCGTTACCACACCATCGATCTCCGCTTGTGCACGTTGTTGAACATCTGGGTGTTTCATCATGAGGTAGACAAACGTCACAAGGGTAGCATTCGAGCTGCGACTCAATGATTTAAGTCGAGGGAAGGCGAAATGAGCCAACCTTCTCGACAGCAGCTGAAAGTTGTTAGTTTGCAGGACACAAATGTTTCTAACGAATGGAGAGATCACCTGCGTATAGTGTCCCGGCAGAGTCCTCAACAGCTTGAACTCGCTCCGGGTCTTTGGAACCATCGTCTAAGTGTTATCAGATGGCGGTGCCGTGCATTCGCTCTTATATTCCCCATCGACCCCCACAAACACGAAATGAACTTCGGTATGCACAATCTGCAGTCTGACCCACTCGTTTACTGCCTGAATCGCGAGACCTCGACACTCGTCCGCATGGGTTTTGAACCCCATTCCCGGATGCCACGGTGGCAGTGACTTTACTGTCTTGAACGTATCAGTAGTCGATCGACGAGGTACACTAGGACGACAGACGAAATGGGAATACGGTGCATACCGCGATGACTCCGACCGTGGTGGTATGTAGAAGAACGCCCGCGGCGCGTTGCACCGACGGAAAGTCTCGATCCCTTTTGTATCGTACCTATATACCACCACCATAACCGCGGCGGCCGAGAACCTGAGCAGGACGAGCGTGAGCACTGTGATATCTTCCCGAGGATGGAAACGGGCGTAGTGAAATGGTCTGCGTAGTGGGAGGGATCGTCTAACAGATATGTCGCCAATTCGTACGCCTTCCGTGATTGTTTTGGGCGTTGAGCCAGCACGGCCTGAGTGTTGAAGAATTGGCGCGAGAGTCGTCGATGTAGCCTGAACCTCGGCCCGTAGCACTTGTTGGCCCAACTTCACAACACTGTTCGGGCTGCCGCCGATTAAGTCAAACCTGAAGGGAAACGGAAACCAGTTTGCATTCCGTATCTCGTTTGGTCGCTCGGTCTCGCAACGTCGTGGAACGGCGAGGGTATAGCCCCTTTCAAGGACTGATTTCGGCACGGCGGTTGCGGTTGCCACTAGTATCTTCGCTGCGAACAGCCGTTGGAATGAACACTCATACTAAGTGCCTTGTCTTTACGTTGTCATTTATACCGTACTGAATATACCGTGGGTCGCCGTGACCTTACTGTACAACAACCGTTACCCTCTTGATCACTACCTTCACCTTGCCTATTGACAGAACAAGCAAGGTTGGCGGTCGGCGCTGGAAGTCCCCGAGTATAATCTGCTCGTAAATGTTTTGATTTCCTGATCTGGTACGTTGTATCGTATAGTTGTTATACCGTGACTACACACTTCCAGCTACTTCTTGTATTATCGTCTTTTGTGCCCCAATAAAGTTTCCTCGTGAGCGGGTGCCAGTGAGGGGGCAGAATCCGAGTCCGGACGAGGGTGGGCACCACGGGCGCCGGATAGCGCGACCGGACCATCGTTGACTACTACGATGCGGATATGAGGTTTCCGCGTCATTGCGCAGAGGAAGCGCGACACGATCGAATTAGAGGGAGACAAAATCCCCCCGCAAAACGATCGCGTAAGCACCAATGAACACGTCAATAGGGCAAGTAAAGAAACAGACATTCGAAGTGGAGATTGGTCGTAAAACGGTGCGAGATCAGTTACTCCGAAGGATTGAATCGGGAGGTATCATATGGTCAGCTGGAAGCCTGAGAGGGCGCGACGTGGTACTTAGTAAGCGTCGTCAAGTGCAAGGTCCCGTTGGTACTGCCCTTGCGTGACGGAATGACGCCCTTCTTCGCAGCTTTCAAACCGAATTCCAATTCTCGGTCGCTTCGTTCCATCATGCCACGAGGCCTACCTTGTTCCTGATCAGTCTCCAATTGAAGCGAGCCTATGGTGCATCGGTTGTTATATCTTGGTTCGTTGAAAACCAACCATCTTTTGTAGAACATCCCTCAATGTTTGCATCGTTTTCGAGGTAGAAGTCCTTTCCGGTAACTGTGGGCTTGGGTTCGATACTGACGCGTTACGGTGGTCGTTAGGTACAAGCGTCAAGCGTACCGCCATCGAGACTTAACTTGAACGCATCTTGAACGAGTGCCTGGACATTACAAGTGATTTTGTCTTGTTCGTCTGGAGGCAACGTTGACCTGGTTTGGCAGCCCTTAGAGCAACTACCTGGCTATTCAATCTCGACTCAGAAGCTCACTATTATGGGCTCTCTGCGGAAGTCACCTCGCCCCCTCTGGAGGTGACTCCGATTATATTTGATGTTGTTTGTTGCGAAATGAATTCAGCATGTGGCAGAGGGACGCATCAGGAGTATGATACTCCCATGCGACGAGGGCATTTTCCTTGTCGAACGCGGGGAAATAGTATGCGCGGGCTTGGCAGAAATCTGCGACTCTTTCGTCGGTGACGTGCTGACGATCGGCTGAAAGTGATTGATTTCAAAGAGGGATGATCTATGAGTCTAGTATGACCCCTGCACTGGTATCGGTGGAAGCCTCGCTCGGTCTTCAGGAAATCGCAGGGAGGAGAGTACTTCGGACGGTCTGCCGGTGGTCGTGGATCCACTGCAGAACTCCATCCCGGCGACCTTACGCGAAGCTAGCATTGAGCGACTGATTACGCATCGTTCCGGAGTCTTGACTGCCATCACATTGCCGATCGCGTGTGATTTACTGAGTGGCTTGGGTACCTTTGTTTGCCTCGGTGCCATGTGCATAATTGTTCTACATCGACTCAGAGGAAGCGGACCTAGTGTCGGATGGCCTAGTCGGAGGTCCGCGTATAATGGATTGTATCACCCAAAGTAAGTACCACAAGAAGTCGCCAGCGATTACTAATACCGAATTGACTTTGTCAGGCTACTTCGTACACTAAATTTGGCTAATCCATCATATCAGGCATGCGACGTTATGAGAATTTTAAGTGCGCTCGCACATCCCGGCACTATTGGCCTACATGATGAGTAAAGAGAAAACAATCATACATCCAACGATATCCTCGGTAATAATAATGGGTATTCTGATAGAGCAATAAAAATGAAAGAAGTCAACGGTTGGCCAAATAGTGTGCCAAAAGGAGGGAGGTCAGGAGGGTAGAATATTTTAAAAGAAAGGAGCTGTCCTTCGAACATACAACATCAACGTGGCAACACCGTCACATGGCAAGTTCATAATTACTTCATTTCCAGCACTGCATCGAAATAAGTACGAGCCATGACCACACAGGAACACACTTACCAATCCTACACCACCCCCAATGGATCAAAGCGGATGCTAGAGACAGCGTCGAAGTATCTACCAATTGCTGTTCTGGGGTTGTCTGTAACATAATGGCCATCAAGAATGCGTTTAAGATGCGATAGACCGTATGCTTCAAGCAACACAGCTTCAGACTCTTCGTAGGTCAACTGTTCTGCAGCTAGAGCAAGCACCAGGACTTTCTTCCTTGAAAGAGAAGAGAGGCACTCTGAAAGTACGTCGCTAATGGGCTTTCGTTGCGGTAAATCTATTGGCCCTCCCTGTATTATCTGTCAGTACTGCGTATTTTACTAGAAAGTTAAGGAAAAATTAGACCATTCGGCGAGCTCTACTCAGTACTTCAGTTACGTATTCTTGAAGCTTATCTGTGTTTTTGATATCTTCATCGGTCTGCGAAGACGCTACAGCGGGCTTGGAAATGCGGGGAGTAGCTCGTAGGCTCCTGAAAGCCCAGTTGCCAGGTATGGGTTGATACCCCGAAGGTGACTTCACGCCTGTTGAAGTGTGGGGAGAAGAACTACAAAGCTCGGCGCATCGATAACTCTCCATGTGAGATGAGGTCAGAAGGATTGGGGGTTGGACGTTTTTAACCCCAATCACTTTCTTTCTTGAAGTGTAGGACGGGAGGGGAGCTTGCTCTAGAGGGAGAACTTGCATGGTGTCCATATGAAACGGAACTTGGTGAGAAGGTTGTGCGTGGGACCCTAGACTGGATAAATACTAAGTACACAGCCGGAAGCCAGAACAGGTGTTTATTCGAGTCGGTGTTCGTGATTGACCTGTTACCAATTCGGCGTTTTCGTTCTGCTGGGCTCTATTTCGTTTCTACAATGTTGTCCACTGCATAGGAATCATTTTTCACACGATATCAACATGACTGGACTTGAACGAATAAAATCGATAGGGAAAAGGTGGAGATCCTTTGTTTTTAGTAGTTCTGCAGTTGTTGTCTTTGGTGAAGCGGAGTTTGTAATTTCGCAGCGGTCCTTAAGTAAACACCCCGACTCTCACGACGGTGTCAACCTAAACCGCAGAAGTACATGGCGCTGGCCCGCTGGGAGACATACCATTCGATCGGAGGCTTTGAAGAATTTCAGGTAATATCACATCTAATTATTAGCCACTCTCACGATTCGATACAAAGGACTCCCCGAACGCGAGCGCGAATGAAGATCACGCTCCAAGATAGTCCGTCCCTTTCGCACCAAGCTGAAACCCCGATGTGGTTCTTCGTCCATGAAACCGGAGATTGCCCACCCTTCCTCTCTATATACTCGTTAAGTTGTGCTGCTGGTGTTCTGAAAAGTTTGGAGGAAGGCAAGTTTCTCATTGAGTCACACATATGGGGGACCGGACTGGACAAAAAGAAAAGAAAAGGATTTCGTCAATTTGTTTTTGAATTAGAAAAATGAGAAAGAATTTCGTCAGTTGAAATTTGTATCATGGCTCAAAATTTGCGAAAAAAGAAAAAAGAAAAACAAACCGGGGAAGAACAAAACAGATTTCATCAACTTGTTTTTGCACAAAGAAAAAGAAAAACGAAAATGTTGAGCCAAAAAAGAAGCATCTGACAAGAATGGAAATCTGGTGTCTCCGGCGGGAGGCCGTGCGGAGCGTC
>JBBPPO010000079.1:0-19350 GCA_038092055.1 Leccinum glutinopallens
AGATAGCATGGTACTATAGCGTGCGGAAATGACGCCAGGCTTGCTATGAGTACCCAGAAGGGAGGCATAGTCGTCGAGACCGACTTCAAGTTGGCGACAACGCGGAGCACATACACCAGGTTCGCATCACAGCCGAAAATGGCGGTTTCCTTTGGAGTTCCTTCGAGGCTTTTTGCAGGATGGTCGTCTTGGCGATCGCGAGGAGACGCTGGGGAGTTGTCGGATCCTTGGTTCTGTGCAGGCTGGAAGGAAGTGAGTAAAGGTTTTTACAGTCACGACGTGGGGACGCAGAGACGCACATGAAGTGTACTGGGACCTTTGCTCGATTGACCTGTACGAATCGCGACTGTATATACCCGAGCGCTTCGTCGATGTCGGCACCGCCGGCATAGTCAGGGAAATATTTTTTCTAGTGGTATCTAGCAGACATGATGAGGTGAAGCGTGGAAATCAACGGAAGATTAGTTCATACTTTGGATAACTTGTCCCTGAATACGTCGATATCAGTCAGAAGTACGATGACGCTCGAGCGCGCGAACCAACGGGAGTTGACGATAGAGTCAAAGATCGTAATGGATTCATTCAATTGGTTCTACAGACGACGTCAGCGGTAGCTGATTGGAGGAGTCAAGACATATAACCTGACGATCATCTTCCTGAAAAACCTGGTCATAGTCTCTCAGCGACGCGCAGAAGAGGACGCAGGTGATATCCTCGAAGTAATGTACCCATTTGTGAACCGAGTTCCGGATACCATCATCAATTATGACCATCCTACGAAAGTCGAGTCGATGAGGTAAAGTGCAATCACGAAACATACCTGAATTCACCAGAGGTGAAGCAAGTTTCGACGATCTGTGATATGTTTTCTCGTGTTCTCAAGACGTCAATGTTCGTAGGCACGTAGCAGGGAGACCCGATTCTAAGGATCTCCTGGAAGAAACTCGTGATCAGGATTAGTACAAGAAAAACAATGAAATATTATTAGAGACTGACTAGTCAGCATGCTCGCCAAGACAGAGCTTATCCCGAAAGTCGAGGACTTTCGGTATAACTGGATCCTGCCATATATGATGTATGGCCTGGGCAATTTCGGGAAAGGAGACAAGCGAAGGGGTATGCTGGACGTAATACTCGAGTATGCGATCAGCATTAACCTGCTATAGTGAATCAGCGGAAAGCAACTCTTCTGGTTGCTGAGTCGCCTTTCTAGCGCTGATTCCATCATGCAAGACGGCCCGGTAAACAAGATGCACTCCGTGGAGGTTTCCGAGGGCGAGACCGCCTGACAAAGTATGTTTCGGACGTCGTGGTATCGTTATCCCCGAAGCAACAGATGATGACGCTGGGTAAATGGATGAACTCGGCGTTGATTTCCAGGATGCGAGCTGCGGCCAGAAGCTGCTATTCTATGCGGTGGGATGGTGCACCGAAAGTCGTTTCCGTTTCCATTCCTATCTTCACCCTCCTGCACTGTTCCCACCAACCCAACCTCCAACGCCATCCCGTAGAACCGACTCGTCTTATCCGCCAACAACACCCCAGGCTCGTCAAACTCGGCGACCTGTCCATGATCAAGCACCAACACCCGCGTCGACTCGATGATCGTGTGTAACCGGTGTCTGTTGCGTATGAGTTGTATGTTATATTTATATATCAAAAAGAGAACACGCACGCAATCGTCAAAATCGTGACGTCGTCGAATAATGGTCCTCGAATGATATCTTGAATCTCGCGGTCCGTGTCCAAGTCAACGGCCGACGTCGCTGTTTCGCTTTAGCATCTACATCCATAATTTTTTATTTCAGCGCGGAAACACACCTTCGTCTAGAACGAGCACCTTGGACTGTCCACGCGCATGAGTTATTTTCCATCGCGAGTCAAGCAGTTACTCACCTTTCTCAACAACGCCCGCGCAAAACACAACAACTGCCTCTGTCCGGCCGACAACGACGCACCACCTTTTTGAACAGGGGCATCGAGACCCTCGGGGAGAGTGTCTATGTACGACTTCAGATGGGCCTGCACGTGGGTGAGTTATGGGGTCAGCAGACTGGTAAAGAAACAAATACATACATGCTCGAGCGCAGCCCAAATATAATATCCGCATCCTGATACTCGCCCACGGGATCGACGTTCTCCCGGAGCGTACCTTCGAACAAATCTGTACTCTGCGGGACGATCGAGATCGCCGAGCGTACTGTGGATGAAGTTGAGTGAATCAGATCGGCGTCAGGTTCTGAAGCGACGTACAGTCATGCAGCCCGATCGTGCTAATGTCAATACCGTCGATATAAATCTTGCCAGACGTGGCTTCCAAGATCCGGAACAACGCAAGGAGGAGCTGTAGCGAGGAGGGGTTGAGAAGGAAAAAGACACCAGCTCCGACCACAAAAACTCACCGACGACTTTCCAGCACCGGTCCTCCCAACGATACCGATCTTTTCCTTGGGTTTCTAGTTGATAGAACGTTAGAACCCACGTCACATGTGCGGCTAAAGACATGCACGATCATCAAAGAAATATCCTTCAACACTAAATCCAGTTCCGGTCGATACCTCATCGAATACTCGCTGCAACGAAGAGTCAGCTCGTTCACCCAAACACACACTCGCCAAGACCGACCAGAACTCGATTTGACCAGCCCCAGGCCACCCAGTCGGCGGCTTGCGATCCATCAACTCGCGAGGCGCCTCAAGCGGCAAATTATTCGCGTAATGCGTGATCCGCTCCACGCTCACCACGTTTTGTTCCACGTCGCTCGCCGAACGCACCAGCCAGTTCTTTTTTGATCAGTTAGCAACAGTCCCAAACCCGGAAACAAAACTAGACTCACCAACGCCCCGGTCGTGTTCAACGCATACGACAACACCATCCCCACCAGTCCTGCATCGACATTGCTCGTCACTACCGCAGATACAGCCATGACCGCGGTGAGCAAAATAATGATAGATCCCATAAACTCCAATCGAACAGCGAGCAAACGGTTCACAGACGTGCTGGGGAGATAACACATTTGGTTCCGATCAAGCCGGCGCGCGTTTTGGGCAGTGAAGATCGCTTGCTGCTTGTTACGCCCGGATGGTGGACAGTCCGGCCAACGACTCGGAAAACTAGGCAAAGATGGGCGATTTCGAGACCGAGTCGAGGCGCTTGAGTTCACGCGAGGTCGCGAGGTAATAGCTGACGAACAAAGAGATCAGAAAGTGGATGAAGAGATACCGGCAAACTTACATGGTCACTTGGTAGTAGAACCACGCCAGGGGAATGATGGCGAGCATGAAAGGTGGGAAACTGATACTAATGACCAGAATAATGGACCCCGTGGACGCACACGTCCTGATCATGTTTTGAATGACCTGGTCACACAGTTAGCAGACAAATATTTCTGGTGAGCGATAAACTTACCCTCCCAAGGACCATGTCAACGACATAGACATCACGGGAAAACACGTTCAGGATCCTACAATCCAATCAACATCTGTCGTGGATCAAATGAACCCAAGGTCAACGTACCTCCCAGGTGTCGTCTCAAAGAAACTCAACGGCGCCCTCAGCATTGTATCCAACATCTGTCAGTCATTCCTACTCCACTGAACAAAAACTCACCGCATCGTGCAAATACTTGGAACTCCTCAATGAACACAGCACCCAAATCAGCAACGCCGCCGTCGCCGACAACAATATCGACGCTAAGTTGAAGAACCCATATCCTAACAAATATGGATCCCTTAGCCCAACGTTGCCCCCCGCCTCGCGGTTGCCCTCGCCCCACAACCGGAGCATGTACGTCGACAAGACTGACACCGCCTGCGACGAGACCGTGACGAGCACGAAAAAGATAAAGCCGATCTTGGAGGCGGCTTGCAGGTATTGGTAATACACCTTTTTCTTGACACGCCCCTGTTCCATATGCTCCTTCGTCAACCCGGTGCTCATCGCCTCGCGGATGGGGGGCAGAGGCGCGATCACCGCCTTGCTGAAGCTCGAGCGTCGGACGACGACCTTTTCCTCTACAGAGTCGATCTCATCAATCAGCTGGGTCTTGCCGTCGTTCATCGTGGGCGTGCTGACACCGCTTGTTGTAGCAGAGGATCCGTTTGCGGCGTGATTATGACTGCAACACCATATCAGATAGCGCTACAGACTTGGTAGCGGGGAAGATGACCCACATGAGCTTGCGAACTGCACCGTCTGGGTTGGACATTAGCTGCCGATACGATCCAGATTCGAGAATGATGCCGCGACGGATGTAAACGAGCTGATCGAAATGTTTGAGATACGCAATACTGTTGGTAACGACGATTCTGGCTTTCGTGGAAAGGAGACCCTGAGGGCCGATGACGTTATCTTTGGGAGGTCCAGTGTCAGAAAATGCTACGGGCTGGGATCAGATATCACGAACCAAATATCTGACGTGCGACATGAGAGTCGACCGCGGCCAAAACGTCGTCGAGGAGCGCCCTACACCCGCATATATCAGTACGTGAAGATCATAGATGCTGATTACCAACTGACAAATCAGCTCTGGCATATACGGCGCGAGCCAGTGCAATTCGAGCGCGTTGCCCACCGCTCAGCTAGAACCACGAATAAGAGACACGATGTTATCGAAAACAGAGGACACCAACAGTGATTCCTGCAACAACGTTCGTCAGTCGTCACAATATCTTTCCATCAAACACTCACCCTTTTCACCGACTTCAGTCAGGTCTCCCTGTGACAGAATGGCCAAATCAGGTTTCAACGCACAAGCTAGCCACGATAATAAGCGAACATGATCTCCTATGGAACAACGAAAATAGAATGCAACGATCACTGTTGCACAGTCAGAAGGGAAGCAGCTGAGACGTAAGGCACATACAGGGGATACCGGTCCAGAGGGTCGTATTCATCGCGGTGGCAATACCAATCTTTTTGAGCATCTTGAGATAGGTGCAAAGGTCTTGCATTCTTGTCGCATCATCGGGGCACGAACGAGTTTGAGCAGAAACTGGTGACGCTTCAAAATAGCTGCAACACCGTCGTCCATCAGAGCTCGCGATGCGAGTGGTTCTGAACTCACAAGTGACATTGAACTCGATACGAATTTTAGAGCATTTCGTCTTTCAACATCGTAGTCATCGAGGCAACGCTTCGTAATTTTGGTGACACGAGGATCGTCAGAATCCAAGATTTCAGAATAAGAGTCTGAATCAGAATTGTTTGAGTTTTTCCGACCGAAGTGAGGTCGCTCTTCCTCATTCCCGACCGCTTCGTAAGCCTTGGAACGAGAATATGGAAGCCCGTGCGATCCCGGGGGGATCCCATAAAAGACCATCAAGTTCGCAATAGACCCCTTTGTTCCTATCGCCTCCATCATTCATCTCGGAGCCGTTCGGTTCGACGTTGAGGTCGACTTCCTCCAAGCCTCCATCAGTCGTCGAGGCAACGCTTCGTAATTTTGGTGACATAGCTAAGTTGACTGACTAACGAGATACTACACGTGATCGATTCTAAGTCGGGACCAACGACCCGAGTGCACGTAACGGAACTAGGAAGGAGAAAGAGGGGCAGTAGGAAAAACATAGACACAGACACACATACACGAATATGTCCATACTACTATATGACATCATGTGTTGAGGGAAAGGAGAGGGGACAGGCTACAGCAGAAGCGAAAGCGAATAAAAAAAAACAGTAGCAAAAAGAATGAAAACGGATTGGGACTCGCGACGTCGAGTCGGTAACCTTCGAAGTGTGAGCACATCGTGTAAGACTCGGACGTGAGCATACCTGCAACCATCAGCCTAAATGCAACCGTTTACCTGAAGAGTTGGGCCCGTTTGCGGGCCCATCTCCCTCACCCGGGTCCGAGTCCGAGTCGACGGCATTGAGCGGGCGCTTGGGGAGCGATGTGTGCCAGTCCTTGTAGCGGGTGTGCGCGGTCTTCCAAATGCTCGTTACAATCCTAGATGAGATGTAGCGCCAATCGACCAGTGGGTACTTTGGGACCCAAGACGACAGGTCGTCCCGCCACTGGTCTTTCTCTTCGTCCCGAAGGTCGTCCGGGTCCGGGTCCAAGTCCTCACTCCACTTCAACAAATTCTCAACGTAGTCGATGATAACATTCTTGAATTCTTCCATCATTTCGTCGAGCAATGCATCTACGGCAGAGGTGGAACGAGTAGGATAAATTGTCTGAAGTAATTGATTAGATTTTTTACAATCAATCAAAACGAGAACTTACCCCGGTGGCATACTTTGTTTGCGCGGCGGGATGGTGAGCTCGGAGATCGATTGGTGCCTCAGTAGTACGGAGCCAAAGCTGTAGCTCTATCTTTGTGACGTTTATCCAAGTGAAGTCGTCGCGGATGGCCTCGAAAGTGTTCGGCAATCGTGCCGGCCTGAATTCCTCTTCGGTGAGGATCGGTCCGTCTATAAAACGTGCCGCTAGCCTGGACGAAGGTGATTTCGACGGGGCGGTATACGAGGTTTCCTTGATCTTGATCTTGAGGACGGCTATGGTGCGGGGATGATACGTGATGTAGTCCTGGAGTTTCTTCATCACGTCTGCCTCAGACTGTGAGAACGCTGTCTCGAGGAAAAAATATTCACGCATAGCAGTGAGGTCACCGCTACCAGTCATCGAGAATACCCGTACGCATAGGTCGGGTGTGAATTTGGAGTCTCCGCAATCCACGCTGGTGTTTGACGCGACCTCTACGGTGATCGTGTACGGTCCACGTGAGAGAGGCACCTTCGCGAATTCAAGTATCATCCCATTAACAAATGGAACAACCAGGGCTTCATGGGTATCGTGGGGCATGCTGAGGATGAATTCTTCAAGATCGCGGAAATAAGTCGGCCTAATGCAGAAGCGAGTCAGATATTATTCGATCATCGGACATCCTCTTGCTTCACCTAAGACGGATTTCTAGATCTTTGAGCTGCTCCAAGATGTATCTGTGTTCTTGAGGGTTGATGCTATCGAATCTCTATCCGTTGATCAGCCAAGAAAGGCATGCACTGGGCACCGAACCCTAGTTACCAAATTGCGTCCAGGCTGGACCATTTCTTGAACTTTTGAGATTATTTTGTTGCATTTTGCTATTGGTGGATGTTATCATAATGCAAATGCAATTAGATGATGGTACTGTGGTTAGTCGAGCACGGTATCGCACCAATATCTAGGTGGTCGTCACCATTCTGACGATAGGCGCCTTCATGTTTCCCACTGGGGATTGAGCCCGTGTGGTCATTACGACCAGCCTTGGTGTTGTTGCCCAAGATGAGAAGAGTTGGGGCTTGGACTTTGGGGCTTGGGTGGGCATAACGACGATGACCATCGGGGTAGCTGGCGCTGGTGCCACCACCATAGAGAGTGGGATAGCGCACTCTGTCGGCTCCACTTGTGGATGCAAGGTTGTTGCCGATGCGGTGATTAAAAAAAGAGCCTCTGAAACCACCAGGGTATGAGGGAAGTAGCATTACGTGTCAATGCGTAGGCGTATCTTGGAGCAAGCACCGTAAAAAGTGTGCACGCATACCCCTCTAAAAATCTATATATGGTAATTTCAATGGTGCTAACAACGTAGGGCATAATACAGCTCCTTCAGCGGAAGTGGTTCAGGAAGAAATCATTCGAGAAGTACGACGATGTTTGTGCAGAAAGTTGTGAGTTAGCCTTACGACCGAACCTTGGAATTAGCGGCGCTAATGCACGTAATTGAGAGAGGGGAATCACATCACCCATTGGTGTCCCATTCGCTCTGGTGACGCGCTTCAAAATATGCATACCGGTCACTTCGTCGAGATCCTGGCCATGCACCGGGACGACATATAACCTCGTGACCGTAGACAAGAAACTTGCTACTCCACCAAGCACCCTTCAATCCTCTTGGGCAAGCGGCCGGAAGATGAGTCGCATTTCGCAGATGATATGACCTGTTATGTGCACCTCTATGAGCTTGGTCATTCTAGTCAAAGAAAGCAGTCAAACCTGTGAGTCCGGAAACTTAAGCTTCAGTATCACGTTTTAGATGGGATTACTCACTTGCGTTGCCCAGGCAACGTCGCTGGACATCCACTCGCCATACACCCTGACTAAGCGCTGGGCGGTGGTAAAGACGCGGTATGGGCTACAGTCAAGAGAATCTTTAAATACGGGAGTGTTTGCAGACACTCCAGCGTATCCCGATAGAACAACCTCACGACAACCGTTTTCGTGGAGAAGTGTCCATGGGTTGGCACTTCCACGCAGGCGCTTCAAGTTTGGGCAAATTTTCTGCCAGTCCACGTAGTTGCTTGGCGGTTTGGAAGGAAAGGTGAAGTTGGTTGATCCAAAGATTGAGAAGTGGTAGTAACTAGAAGACAGGACCAATGTCTAACTCACAAGAGATAGACATAGAAAGCGGTCGACGGCCGCCATGCTAAGGTCGCTTGTAACCAAGAACTCTGCCAGCTCCCACTCGAGACAGTCGGCGAATGGGTAATACAAGTTCTCGGTGTCGCGTACTTCCGAGAACGTGTCCTGGTCGAAAGTGTCCATAAAGGTAGTACCGCGCTGACCTGGATAATGGTCAATTATTGGACCGTGCTGGCATGCAGGCTCGACGTACCTGTCTCGGCAAGATTCTGGATTTGACTGGAAGGGATCACGGCGAGGTCTTCCTAAGGGAGAATGTTGTGTAAGCGCAGTGTGGGGTCGCCGAGCAAATTGAGCCAGCAGGTTTGCTGTGTCTGCAAAACAGGTAGGCCGTTAATGACATTTCGTGTGCGGTCGGTTAAGGTGTCTCAGGACCTGAGCCTCGTCGTTAAAACACTGAGGATAGCTAGGATTTTTGTTGCACATTTTCAAGAGTAAGAAATGACACGTTGAAGGAGTCACGACTGCGTGGGTAATATTCCATGAAACACCAACACGTGACCGTTCACGTGATGGCTGCGTAATCTAAAGATTGTCTCACGGTTACGTCCGCGGCGGGTCTCATTCTTGCTCAACGGCGCTTCGATCACTCGCATCGATAGACCGTCATCTTCGTCTCTCAATGACACCCTGTGCGAAGGAAAATGCTCCGTCGCGCTCGATACCAAGAACCAGCCATTCTTGCGATCGCCAAGCGTCTAACACACAACGCCCGTGCCTGCACCAGATACAATTCTAGTGGCAGGCTCCAACGACTAAGGTGTCTTGCACGACGACAATCCCCTCACGATCACGTCTGATATGTAGCCACCATGAATAGAATGATGATGATAATAATCATGATACCCATATGCCGCTACTCGAGTAATACCTCTGCGAACTTGGAAAACAACCTCAAGACTTCATCATGTAGTGACTCATTCGACATTCCTTCGTTTCGCGGTCGATCTTTGTGTTCGCTGGCAAATTAAACGGTCAGTGTACGAAAACGAATGGTAAGATGTGTTGCATCAGGAAAACCATGAGACTCTGAGATAGCTTTATATAACATTGTATTCTGTATCAATGGCATCTGTTTGTATCACTATGATTGAAACATTGATCAATGAATATAGTTACTGGGAGGGTTGGTGAACATGTGAAGAGGTGATCACATTGTTGCACACAGAAAACTTGTAACATTAATGATGAGATAGAATCAGACAGACCAAGGCTTGTATCACAATGTCTACAAAGATATAAAATAGGCAACTCTAACAAGTCTGAATTTCTGCTTGTCTGTTGTCAATGGTTGCAGCCACTGGTAGTCATGTGATATCTGTCCAAAACTGGCAGGCAGGCAGGAATGGTAGTTGTGTTCAAATGAATCAAGTAGGCAGATAGGCTGACAATATTTGTCATAGCTATGCCAGTGGGTCAAATGTGGCACACTGACGGACACGATGAACTACATCTATCATTGCAACTTATGGTATGTATGTTCAAAAATATCAGACAGGCTAAACTGACATTTTCCATCTCTCATTTCAGTCGCTGGTAGCCATGGTAAATACGTTCAAAAGTATCAGACAGGCAGAAATGAAAATTCCTTCTCTCATTGATACCTTTGTTCAGAAACGGCATGCCGTCAGACACGACAAACTCTGTCCATCGTCGTAGCTCACGGTACATGTGCCCCAAAGCATCAGGCTGGCATAAATGGCAATATCCGTCTCTCGTTGTAGCTCTTGGGTAGCGGCGCCCCAAAATGTCAGGCGGGCAAGTTGCGACAAACTCCGTCTACATCACAGCTCGTGGTACATACATTCAACAGGATATCAGGCGGGCAGAAATAGTGATATCCGTATCTCGCTGTAGCTGCTGGTACATGTGATACATTTGTTCAGAGAAGATATGCTGACAAACACGACAAACACCGTCTACATCACAGCTCACGGTACGAGTGCCCCAAAGCGTCAGGCGGCGGGCAGAAATGACGATCTCCGAACCTCGCTACAGCTGCTGGTACTCGCGATACGTTTGTTCAGAAGCAGCATGTTGATAGATGCGACAAACTCCGGCTACATCACAGCTCGTGGTACATACATTCAAAAGAGTGTCAGGCGGGTAGAAATGATGATCTCCGTATCTCGTTGTAGCTGCTGATACCCGTGATACATTTCTTCA
Source organism: Leccinum glutinopallens (assembly GCA_038092055.1). Taxonomy (NCBI): domain Eukaryota; kingdom Fungi; phylum Basidiomycota; class Agaricomycetes; order Boletales; family Boletaceae; genus Leccinum; species Leccinum glutinopallens. The sequence goes on from JBBPPO010000079.1 coordinate 10,574, forward strand.
GATACAACATGCCGACAAACACGATAAATACCGTCTACATCACAGCTCAAGGTACGGGTGCCCCAAAGCGTCAGGCGGGCAGAAATGACGATCTCCGAACCTCGCTACAGCTGCTGGTACTCGCGACACGTTTGTTCAGAAGCAGCATGTTGATAGATGCGACAAACCCCAGCTACATCACAGCTCGTGGTACATACATTCAAAAGATTGTCAGGCGGGTAGAAATGATGATCTCCGTATCTCGTTGTAGCTGCTGATACCCGTGATACATTTGTTCAGAAGCGACACATTGTCAGATATGTACCCTCAAGCGTCAGGCGGGCTGAAATATCTATCTTTCTCTCATTGTCACTACTGGAAAGTAGATTATTCGGCAGACAGACAGTCGTTCAGCCCAAACTGTGTCAAATTTGAATAGTAACTACTTCCTAGTACCATCTAAGCAGTCGACGTCCCAGCAACGGATTCCCCAAGCGCTCTGTACTCCGCGCGTTTTTGTCTGATACGTGCCAGGGCACTATGCTTCGATGGCAAACGTTCGGCATCAACATATAGCGGAAAAACCTGCCTGAGATGGTATCAGTACTTGACGTAGACCCTGCTCAAAAATCGCCGGGAAACCCACCTGTTCCACCAGGTAATAAGCTGGTCAACTTCTTCCTTCTCCTCGGGGTCGTCAAGTAGTCCAAGGATCGAATTGTAGAATCGTTCAGAATCTGTCACATGGTCAGTGCGGGAGAACACTTGGGCAGAAGTCAGCGCAAAACGGGCCTGAGGGCAATGTATTAATACAAGAGCGTCCGAGAAAGTATTGTATATTACCTGGGTTGCTACATAGGCAATGGAAGCCTTTGTGACGTTTCGCATTCCGTGAATTCGTGCATTACCCGATCTTGTAGCCCTGGGTTCCTGGTCTACGGAGCTAGGTGAAGTGAATACATGCTTATATGCCTGGAAAAAAAGGAAAAAAGTGAGTTTAAGAGCCCGCAAAGGGCCGCTTGGGTACTACCGAAACTAAAAGACCGCTTCGAAGGAGGCCGTTCCACGGATCCTCAGTATCGTACGTATAGTTCGCGTACAGGAACACAGGCCACTGGTCCCCAGCAGGCTGAATCTGCCCGCTGGTCAGCTTGTTCCTGGTACTGCAACAAATGAGGGGGCATTGCAAACTTCATATTTATCACTCACTCGATATTTGCCCAATCGAGACCTGCTGGGCAAAGAAGAGCACCAGTGCGCTCGTGGTTGAAGCCACGTCCCGACTTCACATTTCGCGGTATGTGAGGATTTAGGCACTGGCCCTTGGGTGTAACCCAATCGACGATTGCAGTTTTCATTCCCTTAGTATCGTCGGCTCTTGCACCATTAGACCCCTTTTGGATCTAAGTAAGAAAAAAAAATACGGAACGTCAATGGCCCAGGTGATTTTGGTAAGTGGAGCATACTTACGAGGTCAGCAATGAGTATGATATCATCCTCAGAAGACTGCATAATGCGAGCTTCTAAGCTTGGTATCATCCGAAGTAGCTCACGGAAAGCAGCAAACTCCCTGCGTTCCCTGAAACATAAAGATTGTTACACTAAGCTGGAGGAGAAGGTTCTGAAGATACTGGACTTACTCTGCAGTGACCGAATCCAGATCTCCGCTTTCGTGGTCGGCGAGCATTGCGATGCCATTCGTGAGCAGGGTTTGGATGTTGCAGAAGGCATGCACAACACGGCCAAAGTGGCGCCCGTGATGGACAAGAGGGTCCTGCGTCGTTCTAAGAAAGCATTGAGGTTCGTAACAGTTTTCAGAGAAATCTACATACGGGCGCTTCCTGGGCCCTAATTCCAGTGCGCTTGCATGGGGACGTTTGTTTGTATTCGCCGGTGATTCAGAGCCACCGCGGTTCGGAGATTCACGGGGCATGAGGGCGCGAATTAAGGGTAAGGAATGAAGAGATCTCTCTGAAGGTTCAGAGGGCGCGTGCCATAGCCCTTATATACGTGAGCGGGAGCTTCGGACGGGTATCGTGCAACCAGGCGGGGAACAAATTGTCTGTCTCCTGGACGGTGTTTCTCCGACAGCAAGAACGGGAGGAGAACGTGGCGGCACTGGGCGTTACATAATATTTCACGATGTTTCGAAAGGTCGGAGCATATTTTGGCTTACTTACATGATGGAACTTCGTCTGGAACTAGTACACGATCATCGATCGATGTCATTTTCATCATGCTCGTCGCTCAACACATTGCTGCCCAAATAATTGATCTATGCTAAGACAGAAGAGGTCGAAACAGGACGCTCACATGCTAGTACAAACACCAATCTGACGAGCCGCACGACCGAGCACGCGAGGAAGGCGAGTGGAAGCGAAAGTATGAGGCTCCGACAGTATGAGCATACAGAGATTTGCCAGTGAACAAAAGGAAGACCATTCTCATCGCATCATGAAACCCCCGCAGATGGACCGGACCGACTCGCATGCCATCTTGGCTTCGTGGCGAAAGATGGAGACAAAAGAAGAGGCTATGCTCAAGACGGAGCACCTGATGGCGACGAGAACGCCAATCCACTTGATGCTGCCCGACCCAATGAAGAACATGAGCGTCACGGAGGCGCTGAGGATGACGCAGACTGAAACGGTTGACCGATAAGCACAGGATCATATTACGAAGTCGAGATACCTCACCACCGGGAACGCACAGGCACCAACGACGAACAGCGGCGTAGTGCTACACTCGATGTCAAAGCTGGTATCTTGCTTTAACTGCGAAGACCATGCGCCATATGGGTGTCCTTCTTGCGGGAAGTCGGTACGAGACATCGCGAGGCAATGGCTTGTGTGGTCAAAAGTTATCCTGGCGTCCGAGTCAATGCGCTGGAATGGCGACGAGACGCCGAAGCGCGTCGCTCCCGTCAAGCTCATCGAACGAACGACTCAGACCCAACTTTTGTACCTCAATCCAAAGATCTTTGTTCCCGTTTTCGCGAATGGAGCCTTGTTTGAGTCCCTCTACGATCCTGTGCGACAGTAAGTGTGGGTTAGAAGGGAAGCACGTTGACTCACTCGTTCTCCGCGTCAATCTCGTCCTCCTACGACCCATTCAGTGACTCTGACCCGGAGACATCAGCCTTGACACACTCACCCTTAGACGCGCCTCGCGCCAGTTCCTTCAAACATGCCACCTGATGTCGACTCGAAAACGGCCGTCCGACGGTCTATCTTGTCACAACCCCGAGAGACCTTTCACCAGCTTGGTCACCACGTCGCCCTGTTTCAAATTCTTTCGAAAAACCCTTAGAGGATGGGCGCTCCATGATCCCCCCCGGCGTACGGCTGCAGGTCAGTTTCTAACTCGGGTGAAGTGGTACATTTGGCTCAACTGACCAGAATAAGGCCATTCAAGTACACTCAAGACAACGACTTCTCGCGTCGGAACTCTCGACTTTAACAGTTTCATAAATACGTTGCCAGACATGAGACGTGTCATTTTCGAAACCAGTAGGACACAACTACGTATCATAACGTACTTGCGATGTTCCTGGAATTGTCTTCGGGAAACTCGTCAGAAAAGAAAAGAGAGGGCAGACAGACGCACCGGTGCATGTGTAGTTTCATGATCGACGTGGACAAATGCTCTTTCGACGTTTGGCAGATCCTCGAGTTTGTCTTGGAGCTGCTGGGATGTATCGTGTGCCTTCCACAGAGGGGTTGAAGCATCCATGACTTTGTCGACCTCCACAAAATAATTCTGAGAGGATGGAATCATCAAACCGGTGGATCGTCCTGAAAAAAAGTGGACGCACCGGGCCACTATGGTAAGCACGGACGGTATCGATCTTCTCAATGTCCGCGCTCAATATCGTGGCTTTGTAAATGACGAACTGAATGAATTCTCTTGGTACAGATCTTCCCGCCAAGAGGCCAAACTGCTCGTAGATCGTGTGTACCCATGCAATAATGACACCCGCGGCAATCTAAGACGCTCTGTGAAGCTATAAAAACGCCGTCGTCGCGAATGCATACCAAAATGGCACCAACAGGATCCAACCACCATTGTAAGCGGCTTCCACCAGCAGCCATGAGGATACCTAATGAGCCTTAGAATTGAATTAGACCCAATGAACAAAAAGCATACCGAAACCATTGATGGCAATGTCGTTCCGATGAAGAGGATGTGCACCTGGCTAGATCTGGAGCGGAGGGCATAACAATAAAGGAAGAGGATAATCTTGACGCCTGTCGGGAATTCGCTTCAAGATAAACAAGTAGTCAGACAAGACGAGTATAGTCACTCAAAGCTACCAGTATGGAAGGAAGGTGAAGGGAGTTGTGACCGAACGGACTCGACAATGACAACGAAGTTGACAGAGGACATTCTGTAGAGAAGTCGGTTGATCGAAGCCGTATTCGTGCGCGAGCGCATCGCGCTCCGACGAGACGCGATGCCTGTAAAGGCTGTGCGCATTTGCGCCATCGCGGGGGACTTGACGAGCTGATTGCGTCGCACGGAGCGCGACGCCAGCGCATGTAGTTTGGTCGAATGCGACGGGGCCGCGAGCAAAATCATTGTCGCATCCGTCTCACGATCGAGTGTTTGGAACTACGTAGAGACGCGTTAGTACACAGTTCACAACGTTAATCAAACGGAGCAAAAACGTACCGCCTGCTGCAGCGCTTCCCACCGCGCCTCCCACTTCCGCCGCCTCTTTTCCGTGTTCGATATGAACGACGGGTGATATTCGAGATCCAGTAGCTCTTCCTTGTCACCCTCCTCGTCGACCCACTCGGCGTCGTCATCGCCACCACCATACCCGTCCCCATTCACCCAGGCCGGCTCCTCGTGCACCTCGTACCCTTCTCCCGCCGTCTCCTCCCCGGAGGAATACGGCTCCGGACTGGTATCTCGCGGCTGCGTGCTCTCCACGCGCGGTGGTGGCTTGACCACCTTTTGCTTCGCCCCAATGCCCCCGCCCCCCGACGGAGGGACGCGTAGGTTGGACGACTTTTCGCGCCGCTTCAGTCCTCTGCCGCGACTGGACTGGAACGGGAGGCTGACGGGTTGATGGCTCGGCGAGAACTGTAAGCTCATCGAATCGAATCGACGACCACCGAACGCTCACGACGCTTGGAGAAACGCCCAGGGATTATATCCCGCCCCCGGGAACGGGGTTGAGGAGGGAGAAATCGGTCATGGCAGCGTTGTTGTTAAGCGCGTACATTTGCATCTGAAGCGCGAGTTGCTCTTCGATGTGGTTCAGATCATAACTAGTAGATGGTGGCGGTCGGGACGGCATGCATTGAGTAGTTACGATGGACGTGGGAGAAAGGATAAGGGTATGGCGAGCCGACAGGAGGAGCGGGACCTGGCTGTATGCTGGAAACGAACGGGGAGGGAGACGGGGCAGCAGTTTGACTGTGCGGAGTGGGGGGTATGGGAGCATTAGAGCGGTTGGAGTGGAAATAAGTCTGAAGATATGCGGCTGCCGCATCGTCGTAGTAACGATCTTCGCGGTGAACTTGAGTCTGGAGGGGATGGGGGCGAATGCGTTGTTGATTCGCGCTCGGGATCGGGGAATGCTCTGCAGCACGATTGCTGCGATCGTCCCGGATGTCATTGAAGGACCGACTGTGCTGATGTCTCAGCGTGGCTTCTGAGGTACCGTCAGCGTTTGCCTGCACAGGAAGCGAGGGCGACTCACGGTTCTCGTCGAGTGGCCTAGACTTTGAACTGACGACGGCGTCGACACTGCGGAGGCCAAGCTTGTGGAACCGTTGCGGTGATGTTTCGTCAAATTTGCGAGACGGTTGTTTGGATGAGACGAGACATAATGGCGGGCGGAGTATTGTTCTGGGATGGTGACGCTCGGAGAGCGGGGGGTATAGCTTGCGGAATCGGACATACGATGCCAGAAGCAAGTGATGATTAAGGAGACAAACGAACAGGGAACCTTGAGACAGGTATCATGAGGACATGCGACTGCAACGAGTAGTGTGCGAGTCTCACCGTATATAATGTTTCCGATGGTCTCCAAACGAGCGCCACCTACTGGCCATTTATTGACGTCCATTCTGAGTGTTTTCTTGTTGAGAAAGTACAGAACAACATTGCTGCCGACATCGAAGCAGGCATCGATCCCAGTGGCGATCAAGGAAAGCGACAGGGAAGATATAGCGGCACAGACTAGTGGGTGATTATTGAGGCGACCAACAGACAGTCAGAATTGGAGACGTACGCTGAAGGACGCAAAGGGCGACGTTCGCTGCAAGACTTGCCCAGACAACGATTTTAATCTGGAGAGGGAGGTCATGGTTTGCACAGCTGGAGTTGTATGAAAGCCCACTGAGAGACGAGAAGCCTCTTCCAGATCCTTGGCTTCTCTCGTATGCTCATCCATCGGCTTCAGGAGCGAGTGGATAAGCTAGGGTGATGAGGGTGTTAACTGACGCGAGCGAAATGGAAATGGTAAGATCGTACGATGTTTTGTTTCCGGTGATACAACTCGAGAGATTTGCCGTGTTTCTTACCGCACTCACAACCCATCGTCTCCGCGCCTCGACGATCTCCTAGTACATGCCATTGTCGGCATGCCCGTTGCACAGTGGACACCACGCCTCCTACGGACGGATGCGAAGGGCAGAAAATACTTCACATTGGGCTGAAATTAGTTAAAATCCATAGTTCTTGGCTCTCACCCATTTCGCATCCCTACGGCAACGAGGACGTTGTGGAAAGAAAGAAATACTGCGGCACTCGTTCACCGCGGTGCGTAACGTACGCCAGTGTCGAATATGTACACGCTTCATTCCCGGGCCCGTCCTTCTTCATCGTGTGCGGTGACGGGCGTGGTGAGAGAGTCGCTTTGATAATGTGGCAGTAACGTTTGACCGGGACTGAAACCTAGTGGTGTAATGTCCCCAATCAGCCTTGTTCGGTATTGCGGATTACTAGTCTTCACAACAAGATGTACGTACCTTTGGGAATAATCCATCCATTTTCTGTATCGGTCTCAGAGAAATCCCTGCGCGTACACGTACAGTTAATCCCTAACTGTCGTTGACATCGTGTATCGAGCTATCGCGTATGTCGTCAAGGAAGCTCGTCTGAAGTTGGTGCAGAAGCTAAGCTATTGGGGATTAGAGGGATGGAACCCCGCTTCAGGGATTTTGACTCACAAGGAAAGGGAAGGAGGACAATTCCTGACCAATTTTGCTCAATCAGGGTTAGAATCAGACACTGGGCGTCCGGTGGTACCAGAACCCTTGTCATGATCAAATTGCTGCTCCACAGACGCATCGTTGCCTTCCCACCTAATTGCCAGCGATGACACGACATGGCGGCTGACCGCACGGCGAAGGACTCTAGAACAGTTCAGAAATGAAGCGCGGGGGGAAGGATGAAACAGTGGAGCCAAGATACCTGCGAAGGAAGGAATCGAGCTGGAGCCGGACAGGGAAGGAAAGAGAGACACTTTTACGTAATCTATGTACCCTACTACCGTGACTACTCTGCTGCCAGCGATCAGTGCGAGCAATCTTATCTAGTCTTACTGGTCCAGGACGGTGCCAGATGTCCCACTTTTTTTTTCCATTTTGTTAGATCAGGATCGTGACCTTCCTGCTTTTCAGCCCTGCTTCTCTGCCTTGGAATAGTGCTAGGAACGATTACGGTCTTCAAGTTCCTACCTGGACCGCGAGACCGTGACTAGCCTCCGAGCGACAACAGTCCACAGCTCTTGCCCTGCAACACCACGGCGGCGCGATCGCCCCGACGTCCAGTGTTGTAATACTTGAAAATCCGAATCTCCGCGACCTAATCATCATAATTAAAATATTGGCGACGCGTGCCTGCTACCGTTCTTATCCCAGCCTGATCAGCCCGACGAGCGGGGTACTGCGAGACTAGAAAGGAACATTTAGTGTGAGGAGGAAAGCACTGGCATGCGCCGCGCCGTGCTGGTCCGGTCGGATCGGACCGACCGATACACCCCTTGCTGTCCGATGACAGGGTACGAGGTCGAATACAGTATTAGATCCCAAAGCTATGGAATGAAATCTAAAGCAAACACAAGAAACCCTCCGATTGGAATCGGAACCCGGAACATATCTCGGTGTCCCAAGTTATATACAACCAATATACAATTAGACGGGTATCGAGGGCAAGGGAAAAAAGTTGTCCTCGATTGAGCCACCAGAGCGAAAATGTGTGCAAGAGGATCAGAAGCAAAGCAAGCGAACGAAACCAAAAGGTATAAGAAAAAACGAAACAAGACGACCAAACGACAAAGAAAAAACTGGATCAGCAGAGGGAGATGCATAACATACACACGATGATAACGCGAGCATAATGGAAAAAGACGGATAGATAACATGCCAACCCCCATCACAGAGCGGTCTTCGCGCCACCCCGTCTCCGTCTACACCCCTTCCGAGATAATACTCCCGATACTCAGCACGCTCTTCTTCCCCGGAATCCCGAAGCCTCCACTACCGCGTCCAGGATCCACCTGTTCAAACGGCGCGCGCGAGAGCTGAGATATCATCGAATACCCACCACCGCTCACAGAAACCGATGGCAGCGCAGGTGAAGAAGGCGAAGACGACGTCGATCCCGAGCTTCCTCCGCCCCCGGGCGCATGTCGGAGCGGAGCGAGATGGATCATTTCCTGTTGCCCGTGCCCGTGCCCATGTCCATGCCCATGTCCGTGTCCGTGTGCATGCGCCGCTCCGCCATTGGCACCCCATCCGATGCCGATACCGAGGCAGACGCCGACGGCCCTCCGCCCGCAT
>JBBPPO010000080.1:0-19306 GCA_038092055.1 Leccinum glutinopallens
TGTCCCATGATGGCATGATGATCTCATTGTTGTCCTACAAACAATGCAGTCCGAGTCCAACCTTTGCTCCCTGCCAAAGTCGCCAGACTTGGCGCGAGTGCAGTGTGCGCCACTACGATTACATAATCTAGACAGGTTTAATCTCTCTTGTCCAACTTGAAAGGCAAACGACTTGGGCTGAAGCAACTGCGAGGGCATTTGATCCCCAATCTCCCCCAAACCCTGGATCTTGTTTGACAGCTATGCCCTCAAGACTCACACAATGACATTTACTATGGGCAGAAGCCTTTCTCGGCTGGGGATCATGCCTTCAAGTTACCCACGGCGAGTTCATGATGGAATACCATATAAAAGTTGTTCTCAGACGCCAATTCTAGCATTGCCCAACCTTTTTCTATCTCACTAGTCGACCTCGGGCTGAAACAATGTCCATGCAGCAGCTTCTGAGATGCCACGTCCATCTCGTCTGCGACTAACCCTCAAGGCAGAGCTCCGTCGCTGGCAGCAGTGATGAGAGAGAGCAATTTGTTTAGAAATCCTTTATGGATATTCTAATTGCACAGTACAGTAGATACTAATCTAATGTGGAAGGGAAATTCTCTAGTAGAAAACTCTCTAGGTATTCGAGATTGAAGATATTGAGACTAGGACAAAATTTACAATACTGTTGAGTGTAAATCAAACTGATATTTTAGTGTGAGGCCTAAAGTCTTATATACATTCAAAAGTTTCTATGTCAGAGTTGATTACCCAGATTGTTTCTAGAAACTCTGACAGTATTGTTACCAAAGGGCGTGTGCTCAGGAGAGTCGTCAGTTTGTTCGAAAACCCACAGGACCTCATCTGCAAATACGATCGACAGGCAAAGATAGCAGATCAAGGTTTAGACGAGTAGAATAGTCCCAATGGGCAATTTCCACATTCTCCTAGTTGAGTGTCATTTCATCGTCCTTTCAATGATGTTGTTAACTATTCATAGTCAGGACTGTTGCTACTGAGGTTTTCACAAATTTCAAGAATTCTTTCCATGGATCAAGACTAAATTGATAAGTTGCAAACCAGTTGAGCTCGAGCAGATATTCAAGGAGGTAAGATGGATATCTGGTTCTTGTATGGTCGCTATTAACATGATTCAGCTGCGAAAAGGCAGTGATGGTGCTAACCTGAAGAAGGAACTCGTGAACTGGCTCGTTGATCTCTACACCCCTATCCTCCCTCTAATTTCGCCTAGCTTGAAGTCTGACCACGGCTTGCATCACGTCGTTACTGGGGGTCTACTCTGTCCCATAGAATACAACAGGAATGATGCCGAGTATGTGTTTCGATTTCTGTGCACTTACTGCACTGATGATTGTCAGAGTACGGAAGAATATTTGTGAGTGTCACCCAGAATTTTTAGTGACAGAGGGATCTTGGCCGAGATTCCTCTACAACATGGACTATCATTATAATCCCAACAACGTCAAGAAGGGTCTATTCAGATCGACATTGTTTTTGAAAGTATAGTCTTACTTCAGGCATGTAGATATGGACACTGAATGGTCACATTTCAGGCATTCAAACTAATTTTTCCCTCTCCTACTTCAGCTCACCAGGTGTTACGACTGACCTCGGGTGAGGTCGGCCGTAGACCTACTCAACCCACTAACTCGGAGCAAGGCAACGAGGTGACGCATAAGGTCGATGGTTGGACTGAGGTAAGGACTCCAGGTAGGCTGGTGGACGAAGGACTCCCTGATAAGGGTTGACGAGGATTCGAGAAATGAGAGAGGAGGGTCTATTGCATGGCAGAGACGAAGCTAGCGAGTGATAGTGTAGGTAGACCAAGATGAGGATCGTGGGAACTACAGGAGGTATCTAATATAGCTAAGAGAGGATTTGTGAGAAGACTAGAAGCAAGGAAAAAGATAGGGGCTGAGGAGCAAGTCGTAACACCAGGTTACCACCGATGAAAATATCAAGACATGGAATACGCACAGACACACGCACTCGTCATGAGCACCCATTCTCCCGTCGCATCCCTCATCGGCATGTGTTCTGTCAAGCCGCGAGCAATCACATACACTGCAGTACTGGTGATGTCCTAAGAAGCATGTATTGAGTCATGACACTGACTCCAGGTAAACTACAGCTCCGTTTTGCGTTGTCCAGCTAAAACTTGAGTCCAGGAAATGTTGCTCTGGTGGGATAGATATGTGGCCATGATTTGAATCTCAGTCCAAATACTAATGTTATGCAAACAGGAAAGTGTTTTGGTTTCATTGAGATATCCCTCGTGTGCTGGAAGCTATAGGATCATTATCCGTCGCATAGTTGGTCAATCAGCGCTCTTCGGCTGAAGTGGATAATGTATCTGCACATGCGGCAACGTGAAGAGCGGGATAATTACTGACAAGTTACAATCAATTTTTTTACATTTCATTTAATAATCCAATATGTAATTTGTATTATGTAAATATTAAATGCCAATGTAGATATTACCATCAGCATTCTCCTTGGTCAGCATGAAAAGTCAAGTAATTATATAACAAGAATGCAGAATTTATTTATGAGCCAGTCTTGCATCGCTCAACTTTTATCAACAGATTAGGAATACAACATAATTATTGTAAAGACTGTCAATAGATTATCAACCTGCATACATTGTATATTATCATTCAGAAAATGATGTATGTGCCATATCTCTATCATATTGTATGGTATGAATGAGGCTAAGAATATAGTGATCCAATTCCATTCTGATATAATTAGAATAGTACTTGCATTCATACATAACATAGATTCTTTAGCAAAGATCATGAATTCTTTTTTTATTATAATATTAAAACACTTGTAACATGTACATATCCATTCTCTTATCTTGTAAGCAAGATGTCTATCTCTAATAATATGGGTAAACATGCAAAATGTTTACAAAGTTTGACAATTATACTGTCCTTGGCATTGCTATATCATATAGTTACCAGATGGTATAATATGAGCAAAGACTAAAAGTTCAGTGGTAGATTCCATTACAAAACAACCAATTTCAATTGTGCTTGTAAAGTGCAATTTGCAGTCGAGATCAGCTCAAAAGATGATTCAAGATAGAATTTCCACTTGTTATCAATGAACTTTCACCTATATATTCTTGTCCATATGGTTAGCATCTTGATAATCACAATTATTTAAATTGTTTCAGTGGTGTACTTGCTTCAGGAATGAACTGTATGAACTGTATGAACTGTATGAACTGGAGTGATGTTCTGGTGTGTTTTGGTAGTCACTTAGGGTTCTATACCATCCCTCCACATCACTATCTCAGCATAATTATAAACTGGCAGTTCTGTAGTTTATGAAATTCCATTTTCATCCTAGTAGTACTCTAAGTAGTAGACTGGCTCTGGCCATGAACTGTATGTATGGGAGTGCTGTTCCAGCATATTTAGAAGTTCTATTCTACCCTGTGCCAAACACACAGTTCATTTCTGAAGAGGTGTACCACTTAGACAGTTTAGACTACATTTCAATGTAATTGCAAGAAACTACAAAACTGTTTGTAATTATGCCGAGATTGGATCGGCGAGGGTGTGAATGGAATCCTAAGTGACTATAAAATGTGTCGGAATATCACTGCAGTACATACATTTCATTGCTGTACCACAATGTGCAATAATGTCGAGATAGTGGCGGGAGACCCTAAGTGACTATCAAACATTGGTGAACTACCTGAGACTCTGACATGGTGAAATAAAATTTCAGTACATAGAGTCTTTTGCCAGAAGAAGTTTATTCAATAGCTTTCAGTGTAAGTAGGGACTTGGGAGATTTCACAAAACTGACAGTTATGCTGAGATAGCTTCGGCAAGAACTTTTCTGTATGCACTGAAAAGACCAAGAAATCAGGTTTTTTTTGTCTTGGTCCAGTTTTTCTGTCTTTTTTCTGTCTTAGGAAATTCCCACGCCAATCTCTGTCTCTGTCTTGCCCAAATAAGGCAAAAGACCGGACCAGACCAGACCTTAAAACACTATATGTAGTGTAATACTTAAAAGGTTGAATAGATTCTTATGTGGATGGGGAATATTCGATCATCTCATCCTTGGCCTTTTGTATGCTCTGTTATCTTGTCTTGGGCTGGATCCACATGTCATTGGTCCTCCCCACTCAATTCTTACCCCAAGCCTGACCATCAAGCTAGACAAAGTGGAAATCTATTTTACGCCCTTCATAACATCCACCACTCATGGCCGAGCAACAGTGGTTTGGCTGGGATAGTTGGATTCAAGAACAGTAGATCAAGAGCTACAACAATACCTGGGCCTTGAGCATGTCCAGGGCTGTCCTATCATCATCAGAAAAATTGGGTCAGCGTCAGCACAATATTGACAAAAGGCGCAATTCTCTCTATTCTGTTTGCTAAAGGTGTACAGGGTGTACCCAGACTGTTGGCTGAGGAGGTTTTTTGTTTTTTGAATTAGTCATGTGAGCGGTAGCTATGTAGACTGTGCATAGGAATTCTGTGGACAAGCCATTTATTTATGTCCGAAATGTCCCACCTCCCAAGAGGCCTCGTTGTAGCTGAATTAACTGAGTCGACAGACTATACTACTGAGACCCCCCAATGAGTGAAACACCTGGACCCCAGAACAGATCCCTCCACCACCACTCAACACCCCACCCGAATACTCATTACTGCAGTTCTACCGTCTTCCAAACTAGTCAACACTACACCTTTGAGGAGATAATGTAGTGTACCTCTGATGTGAAGGCTGTGGCCTTTGTAATCGGGCATGTCATGGTGCGCCTTCTTAATGGCCTCGATGTGCTTAACGACTTCCTTCTTCAATAAGGGCCGCATGCCGGTGGGGTGTTTCCAGGCGAAGAGGTGATGGGAAGAAAAAGGTGCAGGTGATGCACGCGAAGATGATAGCGTCACACAGGTCGTTTGCATCCATGGATTGGCAGAATTTCTCTAGGATCTCTACTGTGAAGGGGGCACGTTTGGGTCGTTGGGACAAGGGAGGTGCGAGTATGCTAATATGCTGTGATGCTCTCCACAACACAGATGCACCAACAAATTAAGCAGCAGATACACCTGCTTCCAATGCAGACGACATCCAGATACACCACTGGAGGTGTCACTACTTATATGACCCTCCATTATCACTGGTTGCGCAATTATACCCCACAAAGTGTGCTAATCAAGCTGGCTGACAATACCATTGTCTACTCGGCTGGTGTTGGGTCGGTGGTGTTCCATCTTGTCATTGAGAGGAAGAGAACTAGGGCTGTCGAGTTCACTGCATCTCAGATGCATGCCAATCCCTTTCTTCCTTCACAGACTTGTGCTCCTTGTCCTCTGGAACTTGTTCACACCAAGGTACACCAGGTTTCACACCCATCTGTGTCTGGCTGTCGCTACTGGGTCACCTTCATCGACAACTACTTGAGGTATTGCTTTGTGTTGCCTATCAAGCACAAATCCGACATTTTTGATGCTTTTAAGACGTTCAGAGTGTTCTCTGAGACCTAGTCAGAGTGCAAGATAAAGGCACTGCGCAATGACAAGGGAGGCGAGTATATGAGCAATGCATTTGCAAATTTCACTACTCAGTGTGCTATTTTGCGCCAGCACACTTCTCGAGCATGTCCTCAGCAGAATGGAGTTGCTGAATGCGCCAACAGACTGCTCTCTGAGCGTATTAACAGCATGCTGCATGAATCTGGTCTTTGGTACCATGATGCAAGCTCTTGCCAATGCTATCTGTGCATACATACAAACTATTGATTGTGGCTGATTGTGGCTGCTAGTTGTTTGCCAGTATTTACAGCCACTAGACATAAGCCTCAGAGTCCTCTGTTCTGTTTCCCTTGGTTACTCACAGTGGACTCCAGAATGACCTAAAGTCCCTATTCAGTGATTATCCCACTCCCACAAGCTTTCTACGCTTAAACGACTCGACAACCATTTTTTGAACAAATTGACTGACAAACACGGTAATGCACCACACCAATTGACATCACCAACGTGACAGCGACACCACAGCCATGCCAGGGTTGCTGATACCAGGCACAATCCTGGCAGACAGCATTCACGTTGCAAATCAGGCCGTGTAAGTTCAATAAATTATCTCCAAGTCTGATCTACTACTGATCACAATTGGCAATAATTCTGCCAGTGGAAATACACACATACACTCTGATAGGCTCTCTGAATACCTGAGGGACACATCCATCCAATGGGAGGGTAACACTGGGTTTAACCTGGCTCCTGACTTGGACCCACTGAGGGCCCAGGTGCCAGCACTGGGGAATATTACTTTAGGTATGTTTTGACTCTTTCTCCAATGGGCTGGGACCTAATAGTTGGTAAAGACATGCCAGGATCTCAGTTTGAGACTGGCTCCCTGTTGGGCACCAGCATCAACTCTCTATCAGGTATAGCTTTACTTCATAATTTGTTTTTAATACAATGTAACATTTTTGTACATGACATACAAAGGAATATCTTTGGTACATCATGAGTTTGAAGACATGCCAACCAAATGTGCAGCCAGGAGGAGTGAAACAAGATCTTTACAACCATGGAAAATAAATCTAAAACATTGGAGACTTTGAAAAACATGTTATTATGAGTTTTCAGTAGAAGAATATGTTTCTGGAATGTAGAATGACAGTTTGGCATCTTGTTTGTATCTCAAGCATGTAGGATACTGATACTGATGTTCTTTCATCCTCCTATGGAATGTTCTATTCACAGTAAGACTCATCACATTGTGCAGTAGTATATAATTTCACAATATTTGCATTTGTATGGGTACAGATTAATGATATGCATTATGGTTGTCTGCTTTTATCAATCGAATCACCATATCCTACCACTTTTAACACTTTGATATGCATTGTGGAGCTCATGATGACATGTTTTCAAATTCTCTGATGTTTGTGATTTATTCCCATGCTTTTAAAATGCTTGTTTAATTGTTCCTGACTTCAATTTCAGCTGGAACTTTGTATCAATATCTGTCAGTCTGAGTTCTATTCACTTGCCCTAACCATATGTGCAATTTTCTATTTTCAATCTCCTTATTACCAATGATCTTGAAAAATAGTCATTTGAGACCTATTTGAAGTACAAATAAGCCAAAAAGCAAGACAAGAAGCTAAAATACAACAGCATTGAATTGAGATGGAATGGCACAAAATATAAGGCACAGAAACATCAGAGTTAGAAATTATAGTACACCATAATAAAGGGTTCAGTAAGTTTGAGCCTTTTCTTTGTTAGGTGATGCAGCAACTCAACAATGTTTATAGGGGCTGGAGGGAAGAGCACTTGGTGGGCATAGAAATGTCAACTTGTGTAAAGAAGGTAGGTCAATGTTTCTTGGTTTTGTTAATGAAAACATGAGCATATGTGAAATGAACTTTTATGGTTGCACTGCAAAGAATATACTCATATTTAGTAGGCAGGATGAGGTTGTTGTTGCCATTGAAAGCTGGAAGAAGACATGTGTCATGCAACTTGAAGAGATCAGTGAAATAGGCTTTGGAATGTTCTGCAGAGCAGATTAAGTTTCTATTACAAATGTGGACTGAGCACATCCTCATGATCGTCGACAGTATCCAAGAAAGTGTAACTGAATTACCAGACATTGCTCAAGATCTACAAGATACTTGTGTGAAGAGGGTAGGTTGCAATATTTCACGGTGAGTGGGAGTGGTTCAAGTTCTGAGTCAAATGTAGCAGTAAAAGAGTTGTAAATGCTTGCACTGATGTGGGAGTCCAGCATGCTTGTGTTTGTTATGACAGCTAGAGCTTTTTGGGATGACAAGGAAAAGAGCATCCTCTGCGGCAAGAACATAGGTCCATTTTGGTCCAGTTTCCCTTCCAAATTTGAATGCAACCAAACTAAGGCTGGTCCTTAAGTTTCATCTCGAGAAAGTAAGCAGATTGAAACCGGTTGCCTTTGGTTGTGGCACTCAACAACATTATTGCTGCATGTATACCTTGTACACTACCATATAACTGGAGTCTTCATGAAACAATTGTCGCCTTCATCTTGTCCTCATCATTCACACCTTAGAGATGTCTTGACTATCCACTTGTAACCAGCCACTCAATGGAGAAGGTGGTTGTGCCACTGAGCCACGCAAAGTCCACTCAGTCGCGACCACCAAAGCTCAGGGCAGTACCACATACTGGCAAGGGCAAGAAATATTACCTGCAACATCCAAAGGTGAGTTGTCAACTGGTACACATAGTGAAAAGATGAGAGACTTGGACTTGGAGTGACGTACCAAGAAATCAAAAGCTTTCCATCACTTCCACAAATCCAAGTGTGCTCATCAAAGCACTTGGCACAGGTCTGAGTATGAACTGGAAGTTGAAGTTGAAGTTGATGATGATATATCAAAGTTGAGAAGACAACTGTACTCAAATCTCTCATGACACTATCTTCTCTCCCATACACCTTCATAACTCTGTCGTCCAAAATACAGGGACACAGACTCAATATGATCTTGACACATACATCCTGTGCCAAAGTCCTCTCTTCTGTTCTCTGTGTGGGTCCTCCAACTCATCCATTATTAACTTCCCTTTAGACACACAGACTTTCATCTGTACTTGTGCCCAAAGGACCTAGACATGACACTATCTATATACTCAAATATTTACTCATAAACTATCTAGGAACATGCTTCAGGCTATCTTACACTTGCATGGATTGCCTGTGACATTTGTGCTATCTCTGCTTCATCTGTACCCTGTGAGAGGCTCTTCTTGTCTGGTGGTGAGGGGAGCTGAGCAATTCAAAGAAATACAAAGTGTTGAAATATTACTAGTGCCAAGGTATAGTTGACCATGCAGCATTGAACTCAGAACAAGTTGAGGAGGTTTTCACAGATAAGTACAATGAGTTACTGGAAGTTGATGAGGAGTTGGAAATGCTTGACAGAAAGGCTATCAGGTGATTGAAATTTGAACTTCATGTTATCATTTGCTATTGTGTAGTGTAGTATATATATTGGTTATACTCTTTAAGATTTGACCAACAGTCAAGTTATAAATCTCATTATGACTCAAAACATTACAAACAGACTGGAGGAAAAAAATGAACTTCCTACAAACTTCAACCAATACAAACATTATTACAAACTATTACCAACCATGTTATGGGATTTTTCCAAGGTATGAAGTGAAGGATTCTCTTAGGAGCATATTGGGGTGTGAGTGGAGTATGATTAAATGTGTTCCAATTGGTTTTGAGGACTAGCAGAGTTCTGTTGTGGAGCTATGTAATAAATTATGGTTTGCACTGAGTAGTAGATAATTCATGCTTGAGCAAGGCCCCTGTGTGATGTACTGTGTATGGACAAACAGTCACCATGTATAAACCTGACTACAGTGACTTACCACATTACAAACAGACTGTAGGCAAAAAACAAACTTCATTATGAACTTCAACCAACAATTATGAGCCTTATTGTGAACTGTTATTAGGATATGTAATAAATTACAATTGACAACATCAATAAGTCATTGAACCAGGCTGTATCTCGCTACTATGTGATTGGCAATCTAAGCAATGACTACCACATGTAGTAGTAGTGCTTGGCTTTCATATGAGCTAATATTGACATCATTCCATGTAGATCCAGAGGAGATATGTCATTTTTGAGTCACATGCCCACCAGCCATTGTAAGATTTGGCCTAAAGTACTGGCAATGTCCATTCAAAGGGTTGACAGATATCATGGCAATCACTAGTAGCCCTTTTGCCAGTGGCCACCAGGGAAGGTGCAGCCTGGCTGACTTTGAAATCATAGGGGTGTCACTGATTACAAATACACATCTGAAGTGACCAGATATTGCTATCACTGCTGTTGGATTACAATTAAAACTTACAAATGCTTGCACAGCCATTTTTTTTGTCAAATAACAGCACATTGCCATTGCCAATAATGACCAATCAGAATGTTCATATCGCCGGGGTTCTGCGACCATTTTGATCATATCTCATCCAGATCTCATCTGATTGATTAGATTCTTGCACCATTAGAATCAGAAAAACAGGGGCTTACAACTTTTCTGGTGAAACCAAAAGGAAATAATGAGTTTCCTTTTTGGGAACAAATTTTCGCACCTTTGGATACTGCCCCTTTCTGGACAGGGGCTTCTGCCCCTTTCTGGACAGGGGCTTCTGCCTCAACCATCTATATGATTACATAATCAAGAAGCGCACCAAATGTAGCCACTACTCCTACTACATTGCCATTTTGGGAATCTCACTCATTAAATGTTTTCCTCCTCATTCCCCTGCTTTCCCCTGGCATTATACATTGTGTGAGTGTATAGACATAGTATATATGCTATAATAAACCATTCCCACAACTTAAATGAGGCTTTAAATGGTTATATTAGATGAACAAAAAGACAGGGGGAAAAATAGAAAACATGTTCGCATCTTTTACCCTAACATTGCCATTTTGGGAATCTCACTCATGAAATGTTTTTCCCCTCATTCCTGCTTTCCCCTGGCCTTACACATTGTTTGAGTGTCAGTATATATGCTATAATAAACCATTCCCGCGACTTAAATGAGGTTTTATATGGTTGTAAGAAATGAACAAAAGGATAGGGGGAAAACCACACAACATACATGTTCGCATTTTTTACCCTTTCAACATAGGGGCTTGAAAAGTACATCCCCACATCCCCTTTACATAGATATACAACGTATCAGAAGGACTTGGGACTAGGATAAGAGCCTGTAATGTTATAAAATGTTCTCCTCCTGACTCTTGTTTGCTCAATACAATCATACAGGGTATGCTGATGGCTCTAAAATATGGCTGACATCTTTTTACATGTATCCCCCTGAGTCTGAACAGTTTATTCTATTTAATAGGCTCTCTGATGGGCCCCAGATCATCATTATTGAGATTTTCAGCTTTTGGGGAATATATAAAATAATATATTGTGCATATCGTCAGGGCAAATTCATGGAACTGTGGGGGACATATAGATGCAGTCCTAGCATTGGTTTCAAGACATTCCAACCAGAATTGAAGGCAGGAGGAGTAAAAGAAGCTTCCTAGAAGTGTGGGAAATGCATTGAAAACATCGACACATTGGAATGGCATATTGAGTGACACTGATGGCTTGCAAATGAAACATCATCTGACATGCATTATCCCGAGTTATATTACCTCACATAATTGACTGGGCTCTCATCAGGGTCTCATCACCAGTTCACAACATTACAGGATTTCATCCCAGTCCCAAGTCCTTCTGATATGTTGTAGATATATATGAAGGGGATGTGGGGATACACTTTGAAAGGCCCTATGACATAATGCTGAAAGGGTAAAAAATGCGAACATATTTTCTGTTTTCCCCCTATCTTTTTGTCCATCTCATACAACCATGGAAAGCCTCATTCAAGTCATGGGAATGGTTTATTATAGCATATACACTATGTCTATACACTCAAACAATGTGTAAGGCCAGGGGAAAGCAGACAAATAGTCCCTGCCACTCTCACCCACTCCAACCTCTGGGCCAATATAGATGTTCACTACCTTCATCAAAACATTCATCTTGGTCAGGATCTTGAGTCTGATCCTTGGACAGTAGCTCCTCCATATAGGTGTAACTGATGGTGACATGGTACTTCCTAAGCACATGCATTGTGGTAATGACATTCATGCTCTCCAAAATGGCATCAACTCTCAATTTCTCACTGGAGATCAGCATCTTCCTGACCAGTACTTCCTGGATCACACATTCTCCATCCCAAGAATTTTTAAGTCCATGAGATGAATGCTACCATCCTAAATTCTGTTCAACCTCAGGAGAAGTTTACCTACATGAGTGCAGACTCCATCATTGCTCCCAAGTACAACTACATTCAACCAGAGGTTCTCCATACAATCAACCCCTCTGGATTTCCTTTGCACATGCTTGAGCTCAAAACTGGAGCTCCTCTTATGCTATTGAGAAATTTGGTTCCTGTTCATGGCCTCTATAATGCTACTTGATCGAGATTGCTCAGACATACCCCTCACATTTTGGAGTGTAGAGTGTTGAATGCAGCTGATGGTGACAATGTAGTCTTCATTCCTCACATGGCTCTTGATTCTGGTCTGGAAGATTCCCCTGTTCCATTTCATTGATTGCAATTTCCTGTTTATCTGGCCTATGCAATGACCATCAACAGGTCTCAAGGTCAAACTCTTAATTATGTTGGACTCAATCCTGTTTTTCTCATGGACAACTATATGTGGCTTCACATTGTACACATCCCAGAAACATCGAAGTCAAAATTTTCTCTGACAATCAAAGAAATACAAAGACCACCATGTAGTATGGACAAAAGTATTTAGAGAATTGCAACTATAAATGACATGTACATATTATATTTTGGATATGGACTTGAATGAATGAATAGAATGAAGCTCCCTAGTAACTAAGTACTTTTACACAACAATTAGTATTAACTCCTCATAGAAATCCTTAATGGATATTCTATTGGCACAGGATAGTTAATAGGATTCTAATGTATAAGAAATTCTCTAGTAGAAAACTTGCTAGGGATTTGAGATAAGAATAATATGATCAGTAAGCAAATATGTAGCCAATAGCAGATGGAGCTCTTATCTACATCTAATCTACATCACATGAGTGTAAATGAAAGGTCTAATATTATGTTGTCTAGACTTGATAGTATTAACTAGTGATTTTGCCAGTGTAGGCCAAGTGACAGTTCGGACGCCTCATCTAAGATACACTGATCTAGCTCATGCTGGATCAATTTTCATCCATGTAAATGTGTGTGCGAATAAAATTAACAACATTATTGTATGTATCATGCAAGATCACCACTGCCAACAATCTCCATACCATATGTGTGATAAGAGCAGATATGCAGGGGTGCTCAAAATACACCTGCCAGTCATGGTGCACAATCAGCACAACTAATGAGCTGGAATGTACTTGGACTTACTGTATTAGTGTTCAGAAATGGGCAATTAGGGATTTGCAAGATATTTTGAATAGCATCACGACAAGTGCTGATTTGACCATCAGCTATGGCAACTGTCTGATGGATGCCAAAATAGTCCTTGATGAGTCCACCTGTGGTCATCACAAAATCCTTTCTGATCAACGACATTTCTCTCATCAAAGTGTTTTTGAAGTTAACCTTATAAATTAGTCAACCTAGTAGTATAATGGCATGTGATCAATACAACAACAGAAGACATGTTTAGTAGTACTTATGATCCTTGAAATATTCCTTCTGAGCATGTTTGGATGCCTCCCAAACCATACATTACAATCTTTCATGTCCAGAATGGCTGAGTCCATGAACATGGCTTGAGCATCAATAGTAACAAATGGTCGTGGTGCAGTGGCAGAGGGGGGAGTCAGATCAAAGTGGAGAATGGTTGATGATGGTCCAGCCTGAGCCTGGGCCTGGGCCACTGTTGGTTGTTGAATGGGTAGTATCCATTTAATGATTAGAATCCTTATAAGTAAAAACAACTTACAGAATTTGAAGTGACATCTCCTACACATGATAACCAGTCCATTAGTGTTTGGAGATTATCTCCAACTCTATCTTTCTCCTGTGAATCCATTTTACTCCATGGTCTTTTACAATTATAATCTAATAAATTCAAAGTTTGATTACAAGTGACTTACTGGATTCTAACTTCAAACACCACACAATTGTTTTCATCAATACCAAAATGAATGCTAGCTGTATGGATCCACTTTGGTATTAAATGCCTTGAAGCTTGGATCTTGTTTGATGGGCTCTCCAGTCTTTTGCTCAATGTTCTGCACTTTGCCCAAGATGTCAGCAGACTTGAAAACATGCTGAATGGTGACATTTAGGCTTGAGTTAGAAAAAAAATAGATCTCAGAATCTTTCGTGTGTTTGGTTAATTACAAATATTCATACAAAAACAAATAACAATATACCTGTTGGATATCTTTTTTTGAGCCTTTCAGAGCAAAATCACCCAACCTCCTATTTCTTCTCCTCTTTCTCATTTTTTTCTTCTGATTTTTCATCTTTTAATTTCATTTCACAACCAACAGCATTGTGTACTTCATTTGTGCTTGATTTTTCCTCTTCCTCTTCCTCCTTCTCCTCTAATTTTTCACCGTCCTCTGCACTCTCAGAGGTCCTAGAACTTCATGGAGCTCAGTCTCAGAGTCCTGTTCACTGGCCTTAGAAAGATGAGCAGCATCATTGTGCAAATAATCAGGAAAAATCATGGTAGATGATGTTACTATATAAATAGAATTTGTTATCTTACTAGTGATTCCAATGGTTTCAAAAATGATTTTCGCCTCATTGTTCTTGAAGAACCTTCTAATTGATCAGCTCAGATATACACTGATCTGCCAACATACCATAGGCTGCAAGATGGATTGCAGATTAGTGAGGTTGACATCTTGACTAATTGGCTGTGATTAGTGAAATCAGCTGTAGTTTTGATCAAATTTAAGGAATAGTATACCTGTTGGGATAATGAGAGGAGATGATGGGAAGAAGAATATGCTACTACAGAGTGGTTGTGGTTGTGGATGAAGAGCAAAAAGTGGTTTTATATTCCTTTGAGTCTCTTTTATCTGATTTTTTCATGATTTCTTTTGATAGAGACTGATACCTGACACTCAACATGTGTGCTCTGGGACTTCTTTTCTTTGAGTTGTGATTACTTTCCCAGTAAAGGTGGAGGAAGGAGGGAGAGGATATTGGTCAATAGTCACCACTGCAAAATAAATACCCAGTACTTGGGACCAATACTGAGAGTTCCGCTTCAAATTCACAAATCTCAATGGTAGTATGACTTGCTTGATTCATTCTTTGACCAAGCTTTGAAACTGTTCACTATCAGAACCTCTTTATACACTCTGTGAGATGGTTCATTGTCACTGCCAAGTTCAGTATTGTCAGTCACTATGTCTGAACCTAAATAAACAACAATCAAGGAGGTGTCAAATTGATCCTATAAATCTTAAACTTACAAGAGTTGTCTTGAGATCATCCTGTGCTTATATAATCAAGAAAACTACTGTTTGTGAAGGACGATCTGAATGAATTTCATTCACTGACTATGAAGAATGATTGCACAGCTGCTTCCACATGAAAGTGAGTGTGTCGTCCATCACTGGGTCAGTGGTAGGGATGTGGACTAATTCATAGAAAGAATGCCCCCTAGCCCACTCGATGCCCTCCAGATTGAGCATATTGGACAGCTCAGTGTCGGATAGGGGGGATGACATGCCTGTGTTCATGTCAACGTCAATGTCAACTTGAGCTGATGGTTCTGAGTCTGTAAAAAGTGCAGATCTCAGGCCAGTGATGTCAGTTATGGAGGTCGATGATGTCCAAAGTGGTGAGCCCTCAATTGAGGAGAGTCAACTGACACAGGCCTGTCCGACATGGTGTTCAGTATGATGATAGTAAGGTGACACTAAGTATCACAAGGTGACATTTATCCCATTTGTAGCGGAGCTGTGGAGATTTACTTTGAGAATAGCATGATGCCATTGAGCCAATGCTTTACTCTGGCTGTCAAGAGGACTAGGGCTGCTGTGCTCACTTGTGTCTTGAAGGTCCCACTGTCAGCTTCACCACAATCTCCTATCTGTCATATATCTCACAAAACATGCAAGCTGGCTTCATTGTCAATATAGGTTTTTTGTATATGGTGTTCTCTCGATTTCATCTGGACGACAGAACTTGACTTTGCAGGTGTCAGAAAAGATGCTGAGTAAGTCTCTGGCATGCTCTCTCTTCACTGGCCATGTTTCGTATTCTGATCCCGCACTATCTTCTTCAGACAAGTTCCAAGTCTGCAATACTGACTTGAGTTCTCTAGCATTCAACCTCACCTCGTCTTTCCCACTATCATGTTCAACCATAGCATGTCGAAATGTCCCCGGTTCTCAACATCAATTCCACAACATCTTTGTTGCTATCCACCATGGGGAAGTCTACATCTTCAATATCAGACCTCCTAGAGCACCGAGAAGTGACCAAGGTGTGATGAGAAGTCACAATACATCAAAGATATCCTCATATTTTGTCTGAGTGCCACCATTATTCTGATGTAACCATTCAAATATTTTCTCTGTGTAATCTTGCCAATAATGCATTTGCTTTGCAGCCTCAAGATTGTGGAACATCACCTGCAGCTGTGGGCCAAGGAGTATGGTAGAAAAATGCTCTGTCTTAGAGAAAAGGAGGTGGATGATCCTGCCATGGCATAGTACTTTTCATGCTGACGGAAGGCTGCATGAGTAACTTCTTTCAACACTCTTGAGCATTTTGCCTTGTAATCACAAAAGTAGTTCTTCAGGAATGTGTCTTTAGGCATAGAAAGCAGTGGAAAGCAGTGTACTAGTATTGTTACAACTGGCCCGGGCAGGGTCGGATGTAGACTTGGATGCGAAGACTAGGACAAAGGATAGTCGAGCAGACGTAACGTCTGGCGAGACTCGAAGACTAAGAGACTGAGAGTTTCGACGAGGAGGATCTCACGAAGAGTCGCTTCACTCGAAGACCGAAGACACACCCGAAGAGGGCAGAGACTCGAAGGTACTGAGAGGCGAGGGACTCGAAGAGATGCTGAGAACTCAGGTGATATTCCAAGTAGCTCTAGCTTAGGGTTACAAAACGAGATGGTAGTCTATATATACTAACGAGATGGAATGCGAAGGAATCGCAGGGAAGGGATGCGTCATCCGCAGTATGGATGATTAAGAAGCTGCGGAGGATCAGTCATACAATGACGAATGATGGAGTCATCATGAGTCACAAGAGATAGGGAAAACGCGGAACAGAGATAGGAAGAAAGAGGAACTGGAGATAGGAAAAGATAGGATCATCAGCGATGTGGATCGAGACGCGAAATCGCCCGAGATCTATGATACATTGTGAATACAAGGTAAAGGCGATAAGCGTGACAAAGAGAGAGGGAAAAGAGGTACATAGAGATTCTTGGAGACAATCGTAACACATAGACGGAAATGCGCGGTCGGTCATTCCTTATTACTAACCATCACGTGTTCGAAACATACAGTTTACACGACCTTTGTAATATAACCATATATAGTAATAAGACCTGCCCTTAAGGCTTGGTCCGTGCCCGTTTGTCCGTAGTATATAATGCAATCGATACCAACCGAACAAGCCAGTCTTGTTCTTGTTGGATTCCCTCTGACAACTACTTCCCCCCCTCGGTCTTCGATTTAGTGTTTGGTGTGCCGACGCTGTCATAAGTGTCTTAGGTCGCCTTCATTAGAACAAGACTAGTTTTCCGTCCTCACACCTTACCCGTCACCGGTACACGTGACAAAAACTTTTACCTTCTTCGCTGTGTCATAGTTGGATCCCAGACTCAAGGGAGACCCCTCACATCAGAGGCTAAAGAGACCCCTTGACTAGGTCACCGTCTGTGGATTACGAACCACAACACAAATTGTATCACGGGACCGTACCTCCCACAAACTCGTTCGCTTTGCGAAGGCTAAGACCACATTCGAGTGGACACGCTTCGTCGCGAGTAATCGTATCGCCCCCTACCCTGTGCATAGTGGGTCAGCACACGCTTTAGACCGAGCGTAATTGGTATCTAGGTTGCGCGTAGTATAACCTAAACGACTCGCGAGTAATATCTACTCATCCCAATTGTGGGGCAACAGGTATCGCCTGCGTGCACCATCCTCCACCAGAAAGTGTTCCTCGTGAGACCACAGGCCGAAGAAGATTTTCTTTTACAGGTCGAGTGACGTGACTCCTAGTGAGATCCTCCTCGTTTTATGAGTATCACCCTCATACTCCTCGCTGGAATAATCAGTTTCGTCTACTGCTTCTCCATCCTCGCCTTCCTCTTTTACCATCTTTCCAATCAAGAAGAAGGATATCATCTTGAGCTCCTCGTCCTCGGAAGAACCATCCGACTCAGCTTCCTTAGCCCCCACGAAAGAATCTCAGAACCAGACCCTTGGGCCACTCACCACTCCCAGCAAACTCACCAGTGGAGCGACGCCGGTTGGGACCCTCTCCCTGAGATAATCGAAACCGAAACTTTCCATACTGCCCCTACGCTCGAAGAAACACTTGTAGAAGTAGGACAACAGAACGCCACTTTACTCGCCAACCAACTCCTAGCTGAGTTGGAACACCATCACGATTGAGACCCACCTCGAACGCGTGTATCTCGCGGTTCGACCCGAGTTACCCTCGCCCAATTGGGACATCCCTAGAATCACTACCACTTGCACCCTCGAAGGTCATTGGCCGGTCAACATCCAAGACCAATTTCTCCACATCCTCGCAGGAGAACTCCCAGTAGACCCAGAACACGAAAATCTCTATTCAGGAGATTTCAAATTCGAAGATCTGATCGACATAGACATCTTCCCCGCCGAAAACATCGTTCTCCCACACCCAGCCCCCAATGTCCCAAATCGGCGAAAACGAGCCCATGGACGACCAGTCCGCCCCCAACCTCGCCGCTCAGCTCGCATTGCTGAGCACCCAATTCGCAGCTATGCAGGCTGCTTTAACACTTGCAGAACAAAGAGGGGCCGACGCCGTAACAGCGGCCATCTTGGCCAGAACTGAGGCAGAGGCAGCTGCAAACACTGCCAAAAACGGAATTATCAAGACCAATATCGACAAAAAGGTCAAGATCGTGCTGGACCCTGGAACCTTCGATGGTTCTTACTCCCAGTTCGACATATGGTGGACCAAAATGGAAGTCTATCTTCAGGTCCACAACGATTCCTTACCTTCGTGGCAAGATGAGTGTCTCTGTGTGTTCACACGCATAGGGTCTTCAAAAGACAAAGACAAAAACGGAGCGGGTGCCTGGGCCCGAAACCAAATCAAGCAATGTCAAAAAAGTAAAGCTTGGTACACGAGAAAAGATCTAGGAACGCTTCTTCGAACTCGCTTCGAAATCGGCAATGCAACCGACATCGCTTTGGCCAAGCTCACAGCCAAGAAACAAGGACCCCATGAGCGGACACAAACCTTCTTGACCTATTGGACAGCTCTATATGACCAAGCCCAATGCAATGACTACATGGGTGTTGCGTTATTGGAAAGCAATGTTCGCCAAGAAATCATGAAGGCCATCTTCCTCGCAGGGCAACGCAAGAAAACTGTCGACGCATATGTGACAGTAATCCAACACTACGCCGAAGCCATCGAAGCCATCGACTCGAGGACCTCGGGCACCTCAAAAAGACATTACGAAAAGGATCCCAATGCAATGGATATCGATGCCCTCGAC
>JBBPPO010000081.1:0-19183 GCA_038092055.1 Leccinum glutinopallens
AACGAACGGGGAGCAACCCGGACGGAGGCATAAACGGTACATTTGCGCACAGAACCTTCCAGATATTAAGTTGGTAAGTGATGGAACGGAACTGCTTTGAAACCTGCATGCAAAGAGAGGAAGTGCACAATCCAAGACGGGACTTGAGCTTGCAAGTAGGTCAATAACGGTGAGAAGGCTTACGGTTCGCCATCGCACGACGTCTCTAGCACTCGTGTATCCAAGAATCTGGGAAATTAGTTCTGTTGGAAGGACCCATTCGCTGAGCATCTTCGACAGTAACGAGCAGAGGATCAAACGAGACTCTACCGACTAGAACCCGAGCGTAGTTTGCTTATGTTTGGTCCTTATACATTGGCGCTTCGCCGGGGATGGAGTTCTCGTAATGATTGGATCTGTGGAGGTGATGATGATGTAATCAAAACACCGCTAAATACTTTGTTCTCCTCGGAGCCTTCACCGCCGACGAGCTCTGCCTCGTTTCGCTCGGAGGCCTGTACCAAGGCGAAAACGTCCCCGTGACACTGCCGCGATCAAGGCCAGGCGTGTCGATGCCCGCGTGGCAATTCACGACCCCCCGCGCGCGCTTGTTATTTCAAGCATGGTCAAACGACCCCCCAGGATGTACAGCTCAAGATGCAACGCACACGTTGAACGACATTCACACAGCCTGCCAATTTACAATTCGCTTCCAAAAGACTCCCCTATCACAACCGCCGGCCTCTCTGGTTTCATCTCGCTCATCTGTGCCACCGTTGGATCATCTCCATGCGGCGTTTGCGCGTATAATCATACCAGCGCGTGACCGCGATTGTATTTCCTGTTTGCAGACGGATTCAACAATTCAAAAAGACCGAAAAATCATAAACTTGGAACGAATGAAAAAGAATGCTAGAGACGTCCGTCCGACGCAACGCCGTCACGTCGGCAGCTCGCCACGTCGTCGCGTCGGGCCGTCGTCCTACTAGCATCCACTACAACATGCCAGCAATGAATATACTCACCTTTGCCTTTCGTCCGCCGAGCCCGCCCGGCGCCATATAATAACAGCAGTACCCCGCGTACAGGGGCCCACAGCACACGGGCAACGTGCTGTATCAGGATCCATATAGGACTAGGCACTATCCACAAAAGGGCTAGCAGGACCCTCAGCAGGACACGCAAGATACGTGCATCGCTTCCAGTGGGGTCCTCTGCGGTGTGTATAATCCATATGATACCCCGTATTGTTTCCATCGTAAGGAAGCCGGGGAGGAGCAGGAGGTAAATTTGAACTGTGACGTCGGGTGGGTCATCGCGACGATAAAGGTGGAAAAAAATGGATACTAAGGGTTACGAGCAGAGACTGATAGGATACGAGATGGCTCACGATCGTTCGTCATCACCATGATCTGGGATTTACTTCTATAACTTTATGTCGTAACGGCTGTTCGGTCGCGTTCAAGTTGAGGGAGGGGAGGGGGCGACGTGGTGATGAGCGCGTTTCTATGGATTCAACTTTTTGAAACGAGAGCGCTAGCATTTGACAAGCTTCGAGAGAAGTCACATCTAAAATGGAAGATCCTCTTCGGAGCCACTTAGGAATTCAAGGCACCAAGGCAGGAAGAACCAACCCTCAAAACGTGTGTACTATTCAGAGCGCGTTAAAGTACAGCTCGTCTAATCTCCTCGCTCAGGAAAACACGCAGTCTATCGTAAACATTTACATTTTCGATGATTCACAGAATTCACCACGACATCTCAATTACAAACGGTCTGACGATTCGTTTCAGTAACACACCGGGACTCGAGGATAAAGTTCAACTCACCGACATTGCCCAGATCTCTGCAGGCTTCTTTGACACGCTCGGAGAGCGTCTTCTCACCTTCGCGAACCCAGACACGGGGGTCATAGAACTGTGATTGCAAAATAAGCATATAGTCTGGTTCTGGCTGTCGCACATGCCTTCTTGTTCGGTTTGTCCGCTCCCTCCGGGTTTCCGACCTGTGTCTGGAGGTAGTCCTTCTTATTGATGACAAAGTCCTACAGAGAACCTCAGGTCAAAGATGGAGAAATGAGGAGTGATAAGACATACTCGGATGCCAGCGAGGTAAGCGAACTGGGTGTCTGCAGTATGAAGAATAATCAGATCATGCACAAAACGACATATCTCCTTCGTACCAGTGTCGACGTTCATCTTGACGACACCATTGTTGACAGCAGTTGCGATCTCCTCCTTGCTTGAACCAGAGCCTCCGTGGAAAACGAGGTACCTGCAGGCCGTTAATATTTGCATTGAAAAAAACGAAGCGGACTCACAGGGGTTTCTTCTCCTTGCCACCCAACTTCCCATATGTGTAGGCTTGATGCTTTTCCAGGAGTTCGGGGTGCAACTTGACGTTCCCCGGCTTGTACACACCGTGCACGTTTCCAAACGCAGCAGCGATGCTAAAGTTGGGGCTGATCTTGACCAGCGCATCGTGCACATCGTACACGTCCTCTGGCTGAGTGTACAGTGCGGAGTTATCAACACCAGTGTTGTCTACACCGTCCTCCTCTCCACCGGTGATACCGATCTCCATCTCGAGCCAGATCCCGAGGGGGGCCAATTTCTTGAAGTATTCAACGCATATCTTGATGTTCTCCTCCTTGGGTTCCTCGGAGAGATCAAGCATGTGAGAGGAAAAGAGGGGCTCTTGGTGGGCTTTGTAATACTCCTGGTTGGCAGCGAGCATGCCATCGAACCAAGGAAGGAGTTTGTGCGCACAGTGGTCGCTGTGGAGCACGACGGGACTGCAAAATATGATCCGACATGAGCGTACGCGATCGTCTGGGATTGAGAGTGACGTACACGCCATAGTCTTTTGCGACCGTTCGGATGTGCAAAGCGGCTGCTTTCGCGCCAGCAATGGAGGCTTGCTGCTTGTCGTTCTTGAGCCCCTTGCCTGCAAAGTATGCGCTTCCACCCTGGGAAACTTGGAGAATTATGGGCGCTTTGATGTCTCTGCACTGCAATGTCAGCTGTGACAGATGTGCCTCGTGGAGTGCACAGACCTCGCAGCCTCTAAAACGGCGTTTGCCGTAGAGGAAGAGGTGACGTTCTGGTGGGGATCAGTCATCGACGCCCAGTCGCGCAGTCGGTGCACTGCAACTCACGATGGCCTAGATGGAGAATGGCCCACGTGAATAATCGCTCCGTCGGTCACAGGAGTGGGGTGACTCACAGGAATAGCGAACTGCGATCACGGTCGCAATATCAGCAAGCGGGTCCCACCCTCGTTTTGATCAGGTGGTGAAATCGTACCTTGTTTGCCTTTGCATAGTCGAACAGCTTGCGGACATTGTCTCCAGTCAATACGCCGGTCTAGATCGTCCGTCGTCGTCAGATCAAAGCGCCTATGCAGATATGGGACTGGTCGACGCACGGGAACGATATCAAGGACGCCCATGATGTTGCGAATGGATCGAGTGAGATGCTAGTCAAGCTTCAGAAGGGGGAAACACGATGGAATGAGAAAACCTACTGAACAAGTCAACAGTACTAGTGAGAGTGAGACTTAAAGTTCGGGAAACACGGAACTTCGCTTCCGCTTCCACTGCTGAGTCACGTGATATGATCTCATCCAAATCGGCTTTTTATTTTTATCTATCTGCCGGCTCGATGACACGGAAGATGCATCGATGAGTCATTACATTCGGGTGCTCACTAGCTCCATCATTCACTGCAGCATTTTCAATAAAAGCACGAAACAATATACGTACGTTGCTGTAATCATCCATCCACGTGCCATTTTACCCAGGACAACATGGTATACTCCCGTTCACTCGAGTCATTCGCCACGCACTACTCGGAGCTCCCCGGATGATCCATGACATGGCGATGCAGTCAACCGTGACGAGAAGCTGCGGTTGGTTGGTTGCCGACCAGCCACTACTGCGATGGCTCTCTGCGGAGGGGCAGCGTGTCCAGAAAGTAACCTTGTCAGTGGGATCTGGATGCGGGACCCGAAAGGTCTTGCAAGAAATTCTGACTGTTACACGAGTCCTGGGAGATTTGGCGGGTACACGCCCACTGGAGGGAATGCCGGGACTCGATTTAGATGTGCGCGGGAGCAGTTGGGACAGTATTTCGCGAGGTCGAGCGCGGAAGGAGAGGACACTGTCTCACCCGAGACCTGTCGGTTATTTTTCCTGGTCTACATGTTTCAGATGATATCAACAGTTCACTGGAAACACGACTATTCAAGCATGAAACGAGGATCTTGGCCGTGAACGCTTATTGTAACAATTTTGAAACGGTCCACAGCCATTTGTTCTTCTTCATAATGCTGTACACGGCTGTGTTTGCTGTGGGGGATCCAGAAATCCAGTGAGTCGGGCCAGTCGGGTCATGGTAAAGCCGGTACCACATCACAGTCTTGCTAGTTGAAACATCTGATTTGACATGGACGATTGGGTTACGCCCGTCGGCTCGACGACGTGCTGAGGACTCGGTGCTGACGAGACAACAACTTGAACTTGATATGATGACGAAGGTGTTGAGGAGGATATGAGTAGTGGACAATGGATCAAGTAATCACTATGATGTCATAACGATTCGGACGGAACTTCCGTACAAGCGGGTCAAGGTAACTTGACACGTATTATAAAACTACAATTGCCAGCACTGCGGACGATTAGTTACGACGAGCATACCAAGAACGATACAAGCAAACGAACTCGTAGTTGCGATTGCACCTCACTGGGCAATATACCAAGAATTATGCCTGTATAACAGGCCAGAGCAAACAGAAGACTGTACAATGCGTCAGTATGAGCTACAGGGTAGTCATTGACACGAACCTCTTCGCAAGGGTACGAATCTTCGAAGACAGCGTATTGTAATAAAGATGATGACAATTATGAAATAAGAAGATATCGAAGTTAATTGCCACGCGACTTGGGCCATCGAGATCACGTCCGAAATAAGAGGGCAGAACTGACGACCAGGTCAGACAGTGCATTCGCTGCAAGTAGAAACTACTCACAAAGAAACTGACAGCCCATTGAACGACGCGTCCAAAGATGCGGATTGTAGACTGACAGCGAATCCAGGAGTCTGCACACTTTCGGGGCAACATACACGTCAAAGAGCGCAATGTTTACTCGGACACCCGACGTACCAAGGTCTCCACCAAAGAAGTGATATATTCGTCGTCATATTCCAATCTTTCAGTTGCATCGATCTGGAGACACCAACGCTGCAATAAGCACACAGCTATCATCGATATCAACGTCAGGTGTACTGACCAGCGTCGCTCCAGTCTGGCAGAGCAGTTGACGGCAAGGAAATGCATCCATGGATGCACGAGGGGCACGTTGAAATGAGAATGTCGCAAACAGGGGAGGATGGTAAATGAGAGTATTGGGGTAATGTGACAACTCGCAGCCTATATAGCAACACCCAGCCATAGATGATTGCACAGCAACTAGCAATCACCAGCACTTCATCTAGGCATGGCGAGACCAAGCCATTGAGACCCGCGGGGTCAACGGTAGCATTCCCTGCCGACAGTATCTGGCACCGCAGACTGTAGAAAATAAGGATGATCATTCGGCGGGTTTTCCCTTCAGAAAAGGCGATCTGTGTGATTATCAGGCTCCTTCATTCCTCTCAAGAGAGTCGGAAACATAGAATGTGT
Organism: Leccinum glutinopallens; assembly: GCA_038092055.1. Taxonomy (NCBI): domain Eukaryota; kingdom Fungi; phylum Basidiomycota; class Agaricomycetes; order Boletales; family Boletaceae; genus Leccinum; species Leccinum glutinopallens. The sequence continues at coordinate 5,662 of JBBPPO010000081.1, forward strand.
GAGACCGGTGGCGTCAGTATGCTGCTTGATTTGGCGAGGTAGACGGATCGGAGTGTGATTAGAAAAATTGCCCTGACTACGGTGCGGGCGCTACGCGGGGCGCGGGACACTGAGCGACGAAACTGGCCTGCCAGCCATGCAGATCCGTGATTGCCCAAGAAAAAAGCAACTTGGCGTGACCAATATCACCCTAGGTTGCATTTCTTGCCAAACAACGGTGGAATCCGACTACCGTGGTCTTGTACACTTGGTCAGGACCCGCCGACAGCGCACGATGCGAAGGCGAAACTGTCGCCGACGACCCAGATTTGAGGTGACCGGGAGGCAATTCGAACCTGGCAGTTCGAACCTGATGAATATGATGTGACAGGTTCTAAAAGCGGGACTGTGCAGATTGATGTGCATCAAAAGACGAGCCAGTTGGCAGTGAGCCATGTTGAAGTTACCTTGTAAAGTTTTGCTTTCCCACGTAACTGACTTTGAAATTTCCGGAGGTTCGGTAGACCGATGCCGAGCCTTTGATCTCTGCACATCGTGTTGCGGTCTCCAAACTGCGTCCCGCCACTTCTTTCAAGTTGGGTTACTCGCATCCTCGATGCACAAACACTTTCCCGGGAGACTTCCAGAAGGATCCTCAATCGAAACCTCCAATCGTCCACAACACCGCAACAAAGCCAGGTGGAGCGAACCTATCGGTGATGCGGCAATAATTCTTTTTTAACCCTAGAGACCCTTTCCCTGGTTGTGTAGATATGTCACACTTAATTAAGTGCTAATCGTCGTCGCCCGACGTCGTCCTAACCCGTTTGGACCTTTGACAATGTTTTTAGGGAAATGGTAAGTACGAATTTTTTGAGTTTTATTTTTGTTCTTATTTTTCAGAGCCTTTTGCCTGTGCCTCTCGGCCATTTGATAGCCATGGAATCACTCAGGAGTTCGGTTTGCATGTCACTGCCAGTCTCCCATCATGGGAAGATACAGCACCGACCAGCTATGCCTGGTATTTTGTACAGCCAAGTCGTAACTTTTACGGACACATCTCTCATCCTCTCGGGTGCAGTCCAGATCAGTTTGTTCTCTGCACTGGTGATCGTCTCTCGGACACTCGATATGACCAAAACGATCCTCATACAAAGCTATGGCCTGGTCCTCAGTAAGCAGTCAGTTGCACCAATCGACGATGAATCTCTTGCTGGTCGGCTTACATCAACCGCCGCCATATTCTTCGTGACTTCTGGGCTCCCTGACGATGTTAGTAATGCCCTCGTGCCCCGTTTCAGACTTCAGTATATGAAACCAAAAAGTCACCGGTTCACCTCCGAAACTACGGTATCTCATCGAACATCCGGAAACTCATGCATCTTGCAGCATCCATGGATTACGAGGCGGATGAAAAAGAGAATGAAGATGTCATTGAGAAAGAATTAATGAAGCAGCATTCCTTGTATGTATGCATGGCCTATAAATTAATCCCCGGATTCATTTGTCTTCTGTTTTCGCTATCTATCATGCAGACCGCCTGCTCACACTTACCACGACCTTGTACGTTACGTTTGCGCCGGTACTACGTTCTTGCGCCTTGACCGAACGTACGTACGTAAATCACGCTTACCTTTCCAAGTAAAACATCTGCGCACGAGTAATTGGGGTGGCAATTAATAACTCCCCGAAACCTCTGAGTAGTCCGCACCAGTTCGTGCACTGGCAGTTTGTTTTCCCCGTGTCCCGTTCCGCCTTTTCCGGTTTGCCTTTTCGCCATTGGGTGCCAAACCAGCTTGCACCTCGCTCGGAGCCGGTGGCGCGTACCGAACAGCCTTCTTGTGCTCCCGCTCAGCCTGTCGTGAACGCGTTACATACTTACCAGTACACACATACAAGAAACATAGATCACTCCATTACAAACCATACAGTACAGCCCTAGAATCTTACGACATGTAACTTATGTACATCATAATACAACACCTCTCGTCACCGTAATATTCAACGTTCACGGGAGGGTCATCAAAGCCTATTCAGCATAACGTTCACTAACTATGAGTATTCGCACTATACCCCAGACTCCTCTCCCAAAACTTGTGCCGGACTCCGGTGAATCTCTGGAAGGACAAGCCGATACACTGTGGGAAGTAAAGTCGCTATTAAAAGGTGTCTGAGTTGCGTAAAGGTAGTGTCTTGGTGTATGCAAAAAAGTGACCACGAGCTGAATATCAGTGACAAATCCTGTCACTGATTGCCGAAATCCGCTACCAAAAATCCGTGTCATTGGCAATGATTTCCGACGTCCGTGACTATGAAAAGCATAGCAAAATTTGAACGAAAATTACCAAAAAAAAAAGTAGCACAAGCCGGGAGTCGAACACAGAAACATCACTACAACTGCACAGACAAGGCCAGAGTCTAACAGGGTGTTAGACCACTGCACTACAAGTCCACACAGAATTTTGGGTGTAATTAATTATATATGTAGAGTTTCGTTAGACTTAGCATTTTTTTTCCGACTCGGAGTTCTGAACTCCAGTCCTACCCCATTTCGGCACTCCACAAATACGCAACACTTTTGTTATCTTATATATGTTGTTTTTGATACTAATACTATACCTGCGTTTACGAAGTTGAACAAGTGAAAATAGTGCAGTACTTGAGATCGTGCAATCAACCTTGTCGCGTGCCTGAGCGGAGATTTAAACACCAGGCTCTGGCCGCCCGAGCCTGAGTGCACGACGCGACGCAATTCAACAAGTCACAGGCGCGTCGCTGGCACATATGGCGGCCCAATGATTGCCAGTGAGGACAGCAAGCTCGTTCTCGTCTTTGTCCAAATCCGATTCTTGTCACACTGAATTTAAGTGCTTGACAATGAATATCATTGCGACTTTCCGCGGGTGATGAATAACATTGCCATGCATTCAATAACAGTGACAGTCACCCTGTCACGGAATTCATGTGACACCCAAATCAGTGACAACGGCTACTGATCTGAGAGCCAGTAGTGACGCGTTCACTGATTAGTCATGTCTTTACTTCCCACAGTGGATGTTTTATACCCAAGTTGGTATTTCATGTAGAATAAAACCGCCATAAGGGTACTGAAACCGCCGAAACCGAGACAGATGTCAATGGGCATCATGGCATGCGGTTCAAGGTTCGAAAGAGTCGCATCTTGAAGAGCGAACTAAACCACAAACGGAAATTCAAGCTATCCAAAGTCTGAACAACCAGAGACCGATGCAGAACTCTCGTAACTTGTAAGGGGATTACACGAATCTCGATAGACCACATCAAAAATGAAATAAGAAGGCAGGGAGAGATGAAAATTGAGAACTCAAGTACTCACTGCCCATCTCAGCGTTGTGGAAATTGTCTTGAATCTAGTGGGGCCCAGCATGCTGGAGAAGGTTACCTTGGGAACTCTCGGCCTCACCGAGCCCTTACCCACCGATGTACGTTTGACTTCCCTGGTTTCGAGTGTGCCTCGGAAATTATGACGTACCTGAACTTCCTTGTACCGCACTAATCACTGATCGATCATATCCATCCCCACCGACTCCGAGTCTGACCGATCACAGCACGGTAAAAGGAAAGACGTCTGAAACACGTAGTTTGCACCTTGCTGTTCAAGTTGGACAACCTCCCACTAGCACTGGTGACCGATATCCTGGTACTCCGAGTCTCCATCACGATCAATTTGAGGCATCTACAGCTTGACATGGCTCGAGGCGATCGAACATATCACTGCCTGGGACTGTGATGAACCTCACCAGCTCCTTCTCAGGCCCCACTGGTAGATGCGGCAGGATTTCTTCTCTTAGCTTAGGGTTCCCATTACGAGACGTATGCCTTTAATTTTGTGACGCCTCAACGAATGTTGGCCTGTTCCGCGGCCAGACAACATCAAATCTACTGAGCAGATCTATCGCTATACTTAGACGAACAAAGGACTGATCGAGATCACTTCACATACCGTTGCCGTCCATGTTTTCGTTACGCCGTACCTGTGGCTGAGAACGGTCCTGAGCGCCCCTGAAACACAGCCCGAACTAGGTACCAGTCGATAGCCTGAGAGCCAGCGTGTATTGGTCCGCAGCAAGTGTCATCTGAAGTGGTATACGGGTCATAACTTAGGCTCCCTCCATCACTAGGTGACTGATGGACAGGACCAGTGCGTACTGGAAACACGGAACTATGTCGGTGCTGACCTTTCCACAAGAATGGCCTGACCAACGAGTCAAAATCATTGACACTGGCAATTGAACTTGAACGCGAAATATGAGCGTTGGCATTTATAACAAATGGTGAATATCTAGTGAACAACGACAGGGAATTCAGTGCAAGCGTGGTGAGTGGAAGACGGCAAACAACTAGCAAGGGGGAGTGTGCTCCCGGCCCCCGGGACCTGGAAGGAAGTATTTCAGAAAAAGAACGGCTTCAACATCAGTATGTGCATAACGCAGTCGGGTTTTCGCCCGACCCCACTCGCCTTATCGTGCATGTCGCATGTCTGGTGACCGATCCCGGGACTTTCTACAGTTACAAGTACTGCCAGTGTAGATCAGTGCCACCGCGCAAGGTGCCGCGCCCTACAGCGATCGGGATAATCCGGAGCTCGTGAGAACACCGAAACGAAGGCGTCGAGACTAATGTCGTACCTCCAAGTCGGTGACTCCGATCGATGAATGTGCATCGTGATTGTTGGCCCCAACGGCCTCGGAGTTGAGCGCAAGCGCCCAGCTTCAAGCGGTTATCTCTGACTTCGGATCGCAGTCGAACCAACTCTCAAATGGAACATAAACATGCGTTTTGCACGTTTTTCTTCCCCTTGGACAACTTATCACTAAAGTATACTCACCCCTCCACCCATAATCACCTTACAGCTTGACATGGCCCGCGGTTATCATGCGGATCCACCGGGAACTGTCGTGTCTCACTTTACAAGACCAGCCTTGGGCCCAAGGGCGACGGAACGTTTTTGTTCTTAACCCTCCCGAAGTTGGAACCCACCAACGAGACATCACTTTACCATTAACCTTTTCCTGCAGCATACCCCAGTTTTGTGCGATCTACATTCTGTATCAGTGAAGTACACCGCAGTAGTAGCCATTCAAGAATGTCCAGTTTCAGGTCTGTCGTTGAACGAACGATGCATCTTCAAGTCCAAGTAGGTCCTCAGTTGTGCTTCGCCTTGAAGTTTGTCTTCGTTCCCCCGTTCGTCATTTTGATTCACGTTCCCTCAGCACTTTACAAACCTTCGAGCGCCCGTTTCGCTTCTCGCATCAATCGTCATCTTTTCCAGTTTCTCAATTGCCGGAGGTGTCTCGTCTGTATCCGCGCTTTCCACGCAGCTTAGAAAAACCCTCGCAAGATTAAGCAAGCCAGCAGGCATTCCCCTTGTAAACACCCTCTTTGACATCTTCACCGGTGCTCTTAACACTGCCTGCCTCTATGTACGAGTGCATGTCAGGTTACCGACTCAATGGCGAAAGATGTTCGACAGAGATCACCGGGGACGTCAGACTGGTGTTACCCACACCACGTCGCGTGCCGAAGCAAAGTACTGGCGCGTCGCCGAACGTTACCGTCGGCGCTTATACAGCGGAAGTAACACCACGTCCGCTCCGTTGGTGACCTACTATACGCCTCGACTACTCCCTATGTACCGCGACCTCAGTGGCGGGAAGCGCGCATCAGGACGAACTTCCGCGGACGCCCAAGAAGGCTGGATATCACCCAGAACGTTTTGTAAATGGCATCGTATGGTGTTTCAGGATTCGGTCAGTATGACTTTGTTCCTTTCGACGCTTTTTAAAGTGTGTTGACTTGATGCATGGCGGTCTTTGGGTTGGTTAGCGTCATCCTACGCTCACTCAGGCTGCGGTGCAGATGAAGTACTATTCGAACCGTGATCTGCGCGAAATTCAACGCATCGCGAAGTTGTTGCCAGACGAACAGGTATTCGCACCGAAACACGGGGGAGCTGGGAGACAGAAAGAAGTGGGGAAATACAGTGAGATATGGAAAAGTTGGCTAGAGAATAAGGGTACGGATCTCGTGATCGTGTTCGAATAAAGGAGCTTGTTGATCGCTGCTGGTCTGTTGATCATGTTTTGTTGTAGCATCATCGTAGTAGATATCGCTTATTATGTGTGGCAGGTAGCGATTCTGTTTTCCTTGATTCAGTAATTTGTCTGCTACGAATCTGTGTGCAAGCTATTACTCGAGCTTACGTAAAGATTATATTCGGAGTTCACTTGAGTTCACTTCGTACTAACGTTCTCCCATCGGCCGTACTGAGTCGTTCAGGCATTCGTTCAACACTCCGAACGACAGATAAGATTATTCGCAGTTCCTGAATGGAGTTGGCTGACGTGTGGAACCTAACCAAGTGCTTCATCCTTTTTTATTCTCTTTGGTGAGAGAATATTGCTTCTCTTCCGCACGGACATACTTGATCCATCCGTCAGCATTCCCATACCCTAGTCGCATCAGGCCATTCCACTCAGTCTCGGACGCGCGTGACTGTGCACTTTGCTGAATACCTCTTGAAATTTCCATTTCGATTGCAAATTTGCCAATTGCGGACAACAGTGACTCGACGTTCACCATGGTATGCACTAGACTGGTCACCAGTCTAGGTATGCACCCATAATAATCTAATTTTGGTTGGCTTGAGATACACTGTGCGGAAGTGTGAGCGTCTGTCGATCTCCATTTCAACCCATGATCAAGACTGCCCGGGTTGTGTCTGTCCTCTACACTCCCCGCCGCCGCCTAACTTCCATCCCCGCATGCGGCTCATCTTCAGCAATTCGTACTACAAAAACACGGACATATCCGACGAAGCGGGAAAAAAGCTCTACACTATCTCCACACCACCTGGATGGAAGCAGGTGACGACGATAACCAGATATCGCAAGGGAAAAGGAAGGAGCACACGTCCCGAGGTTCTCTGTGTCATCGAATGGCACAGAGTGAAGAAGACGAAGTTTCGGTTCGGTGAGCGGGTGGTGGATGCAGACAAGATCCTGTACCAGCGACCATTTTCTTGGTATGTGTCCAACTATCTTGTATGCTTCGCAAACCTCGGTGTTCAGTGGAGAATTACGGAACGTGGCAGGGGTCGATACTTCAGGGGTCCGGACGGCCGTACGTACAAGTGGAAGGTGGGGTTTCGGTTTTGTTGGGTAACATCATGTCACTTTCACGTTCTTGATGAGGCTCATATCTTCTTTTACCATGATAGCTCAAGAACGAGAAACAGCACTCCAGAGTGCGCCTCGTCAAGTTTCACAAACGGAACCTCGGCATTAGGAAGCCATGTCATCCTCCGTTTCTTGAAGTTGCAGAGGAGGTAGCGCATATGCTAGATTACATCATCATAACCTACGTCTACATGGAAAGGATGCGTCGGGATGTCGAGGATGAAAAACTTAACTTGGAATTGCAGTAAACGATTCAACTAAGGACCCGTTGAGGGTGAATGCAATAATATCTGACAATCATTATATGAAACCAATGGGTCTGATGGCGTAGTTGGTTATCGCATCTGTCTAACACACAGAAGGTCTCCTGTTCGAGCCAGGGTCAGATCATATTTTTATCTTGTACTTGCGGCATGTCTGAGCTCCACAAGCCACGACCGCGAACCAAGCCGGGTGGCTAACCCATTAACCATTCGGACTATCGCATATTTTTGTCGAAGGCTGAGGGCGATCTTGACGGAGAGGGTCTCTCTGTAGGATGGCTACTAATATGAATCGAGGGCATGAGGAAGTGGCGTCACTGCTTTCCACCTGGATATAATTACCTACAATGTTGATTCAAAGAAACGTGGGTCGTCCTTGGTGGTGATGCTCTGACATGTTAATGAGTTGTCGGAAGGTCAAACGGAAAAAAGTCTATCGCAGCAGAGGTTTTTGGCCAAGCGTCGAAGCAGATCCCTAGGATATTGACTGGAAATGCCGGATATGACTCGAGCAATCTTGCAACGCGGTTGCGAGCGGCGCACTATGAGGGTCAGTTGAACGTTGTAGGGTTTCATGGATTTCCTCTGTCACGGACCGGCCGACTGGCGAGTTAGCGGGACGAGACTCATACAAGGCTCACCAGTCATTGTCACTGACTCATTGGCAGTGAGAAGGCAGCTCGGAAGTAGCTGTTTGTGAAGACACAAAGACACTTTCCGTTTCACCGAATCAAAGGGAAGGAGTGTTCTTCATTCAGCCTTACTTACCTGAGCGACCACCAGTGCTTGATGCCATCTTCCGAAACGATTCAGACGAAAGTGATCGGCCCGACCACAGCCATGCTTATGATCGTCGTTGTACCTTACTAGCCACTTAGTTTGTGAGGAAGATAAAATCGTTTGGGCAACGTGTGTCCGCACAGCAACGGCTCGCAGGTGGGGAACGCCGTGGAGGGCAAGCATGGGAACATATTTTTCAAACTAGACAATCCGCAATGAAATTGCAAACTTGCGCGGTTGTTATCACGGTCAGCTGAGCTGTGTTGGCTTCGCCCTTTGATCACGTCCACGACACGATCCAAGTACCTGTTTTGCGTCATCAGCACCCAGATGGGCCAACTAACAAACCAAGCAGTCTCCCTTACAATTGCGATGTGTGATACGCAGCCCTTGGCTCCCGAACTCGGACCCAATAGTGGAGAAAGAACAGCAGCAGGATCATCGAAAGCGTGCTCACCACTCCAACCTTGGACTGGTAATATGCTTCGTTCAACGATTGCTACGTCAGGTTCGTGGACAAGGCATCCCGAAGCACGACCATCATCAATACAGGTAGTACAGTTTCACTACAGCTGCGTAGGCGTTTCGTTTCTCTTTGGCATAATTGTTCATTTGGAAATGCCTAAATACCTAGAGCAGACGTTAAATAGCACTCCCTAGGATCAACGCACGTGGGCTGTAGACACTACTGGTCCCCCACAGCGTCCGCCACCTCCTTGACCTTCTCCCCGTCCGCAGCCCAAGACGGGCGCGACAGCCTGTACGAATCGCCCACGCGCGCGTATGCGTTGTTGGCGAGGCGCGAGACAGGCTTCAACTTGGCGATGTCGACGGTCCCGCGCGAGTTGAGCACGTCCTTGCGCGCATGAATGTACTTGACGTGCGCGAGGATGAGGGTGGTCGTGGATCTCGTGCTGGTCGTGCTGGTCGCAGCAGTCATGCCCGAGACAGAGGCGGGGTCGACTATGGGGACACTCTGGTACAGCTCGCATTCCATACTGAACGCGCTCTCCTTTACGCGGGGCGCTTTAACGTGGATCTGTTTGAATGTATGCGTGACCGTGAGCATGTGAGAGCATATGAGTGTATTATGCATGAGGGAGTGAGCGGACGGAGACAAAGACACGGTAGACACGGGTGACGCACGCTAGGCATCTTCGTGAGCCCGCTCAATGCCCACTCGCTCACGCCCAGCGGGGCGTCGATCGAGGTGGCATTAGCTTGCTCGATAAATGGTTCGCTGATGATGTTAACAACGAACCCGCCTCCGCTCATGATGTTGCGCGTCGTATCTTTGAGTCGGTCACCGCCCCAACTCGACCCGGAGGAGTCGGCGTCGAGGCAGGAGAAGGCGATGACCGGGGGATGGTGGCTGATCTGCGAGCGAGGGCATGCGCGGTATCACATCGAGGATGGTACATGCATATCGCAGAATGAATATTTCGCCGTGAAACGAATCAGAAAATGTGAGCGTTGTGACGGGATTCGGTGCCGCAACTCACCATTCCAAACCAACTGAGGAAACAAAGACGAGGAAGGGGGAGGATCAGTACTTGGCTACGCGATGTTCACGAATCGAGCGGAGGGTCCCCACGACCATACCTGAACGGCGCCAAGTTCTCAACACCGTCTTCCGAGACGGTGGAGACAAAGGCGATAGGCCGGGGAACGATGCCGCTGATCATGAGCGCATACACCTTTCTGGAAAAAAAAAAGGTCAAGCAAACTTGGCTATGGGTGAGATGTCTTAACCCTTACGCGGGATCCTCCTCGGCGGTGGCGACGGTCTTCCATCCTTGCTTCTCCCCTTCCATCCATTCCCTACCATGGGGCGTGCTGTCGGTCTTCTGGCACCACGACCAGCCGGGATTCGGGGGAAGGGTAAGCTTGGTGTTGAGGTCGTGGTTGAAAGAGGGCAGCAAGCCAGGCGTCTTGTCGTCTCGCAGGCGAACTTGGGTGCATACAGTCAGTTAATGTCGTTGTCCCACTCATATGCGTACCTGGGCTGGTGGTGACACTTCGAGACAGCCACTGGTTTACGCTCGGGCTGAGTGCCCGAACGACACCGACACGCCTGCTCAGCACGACACCGAGCATACGCGACTCAGACAGATTTACGCGTGGGAAGAAACAAAAACTTTCGCCCGTTCTACTGTGCATTTCTAACAGCCTCCTGCACTTTGCCCTCCTCCGTAGCCCAGACGGGACGGGGTAACCTGAACACATCGCCTACTCGAGCATAGCTAATGTCTCCCAAACGCGACACAGGCTGGAACTTTGTCACGTCAACTGTCCCCCGTTCCGTCAACATGTCGTTGCGAACATGGACATATTTGACGTGTGCCAGCACGAGGGTGCTCGTCGTCTGTCCCGTCGCGGGGTCGACGATATCAATTGCCTGATAGAGTTCGCACTCCATGCTGAATGCACTCTCCTTGACCCTCGATGCCTTGACGTGCACCTATGAGAGTCACCGTCAGCGGCGCGCTCTCGAAAAAATACGGAATGCACAATACACTGGGCGCTTTGGTCAGTCCGGTGATGGTCCACTCGTCGAACTCCGGGGGACAGTCTAACGCCGTCGCGTTGGCGTTCTCTACGAACGGCTCGCTGATGATATTGATAGTGAAGCCCTTGCCGTTCTTGACATTGTTCACCGTATCTTTGAACCCAGTAGGTCCACCGGCATTCACGCAGCAAAACGACACGACCGGCGGCAAGGCAGTCACCTAGACACCATTGCGGGGCATTAGTAGTCGGACCCGCGCTATTGAATGGGAACACACCATGTTGAACCAACTACACCGATATCAGCATGAGGGCAAAGACGACAACTGTGCACCCACCTAAACGGCGCCAAGTTCTCTACGCCATTATCAGAGATGGTGGAAACAAAGGCAATGGGCCTGGGCACGATGCCGCTTATCATCAAAGGATACAGCTTTCTGTAGCATTATGACCGTCTTATCCGACCAAAACGAGAAGTCAAGGGGAAACCTACGAGCGTTCGGCCTGATCTGCCGTGTCGATGACTTTCCATCCCTGTTTCTCGCCTTCCAGCCATGCCCGGCCTGCGGGGGTGCTGTCGACCGGTTGGCAGTAGGACCAAGTCGGGTTGGGCGGTTCCGTGAACTTGGACTGGGTATCGTGAGCGAAGGGTGGAAGGGACATTGTCGGATGAGAGCGTCACGGTGAGACCTGGGACGAGAGTTATTTATCGAGTGCTAATCATAGTCTGATAGATATCGATGGCTGACTGATATGATCGAGCTTTGGGATTATTATCCCCGTTTGGTAACATGCCCGCGCCGACGATCCGTGGTCTCGTCACCTTCCGACCACCAAAACGATGCATTTTTTGCATCTCAGTTGGGTTGTCACTACTACATGCGCTTCCTAAAACAGAACGTCGGGTTTCGAGACTACAGAGACGTTGTCTTGACGATCTCCGCTCAAGAATCGAAGCGCTGCGCATCCGCACGTTGTCCGCACGCGATGTCAACTAGGCAAGCATACATCCACTGGCAGGACTCACCTGCTTGGCAGGGACGCCTATGTATCAAGGGCTGTGAACTCGGCCGCCGTTTAATTGTCATTGTGACGTGTCGCCAAAGCAATGACACTTGTGGCGCATCCTATAAAGGTCAACGTACCTGATCGGATTTCTCCTCCCTTCTTTCGAACGCGACGATGGGTAAGACCGTCGCAGACGATTCGCCTGTCTGGTTTCCTACCTTGGAGGCCATCCAGGTGGCCAACTGGTGTGATGGTATTTCTTCCCCCCAAAAGTCAGTCGATTGTTCTCTAATTTCGTCAACTGCAGCGGCCGCTGTTGCGTTGGTTTGTTACGATTCTGGTATGCTTCACCCCCGGACAAGTCTGCATCTACCACTTACCCGTTGCGTCAACTCGAATCTATAGTCCTCATGTTTCCAAGAGAGGTATATAATTCAATCATGCGCGTCACGATCACAGCGATTCTTACGATTGGATAGGTGGAATACGTCTGGGTAGGACCTTGAGCGACGCGAACATGCATATATGCTGAGGCGACACTGTCTTTTGATTCAGCGAAAGCGATGGACGTTCATGTCTACATTTTACGTCATTGTGGGTCGACCTTTTAAGGTTGCGCCATGGTCATGCTCTAAATAACGTCCTTCATGCGTGTTTCCAGGTCCGATATTTGGGCATCGCCCTTGCGTTGTAAGCGAATTCCTGTATTCCCCTGTAGTCGTCTGACTGGAACGAATTCAGTAACTTCTGGGCATGTAAGTCAGCTCGCATACAGGCGGATGGTATGTGCGCCTGACACATGGTAGTCAGTGCAAACATCTCGATGTCACCTTCCGTAAGTCCCAGCCCTTTTGCTGGAGATGGATTTGTGATCGATCTTGTATTGCAGCAGTACGCGACATTTGGACACTACATCCATGCTGACGAACGTCACTCATTCTGAATCACAGATGTAAGCACTTTTCTCTAACACAACCTTTGCGCTCGCCCATTCGTATAGGTGTCGCGGCCAACAGGTTTGCTAACTTTGGTACCTTGGTGAACACGGTCGTAGGAGACGGTAAATCGCTGCAACTACTAAGACCTGGCAGCGTTCTGACACAAAAGCACGCAGCCATCATGGCCATACGCATATATTCCATGTATCTCGGTTCCAGGCTCGTCCTGGTTGTCTTGATTGCAATCTTACTCACAAGAATTGCTGTCGGGCTCGCAGTTGCAGTTGTCATCTACGGTCCAAAAAGCGGGATCTCTGGTAAGCCAGATTCATCTTGCCTTTCCGTCCTTCTACTCGCGCGGTGCCTCTGACGTCCGATCTGTCGATTTATCGAACCAATCAACCAACTCAGCGACCGAGTGGATCCTGTCTGGAATCTACGTCTGCGATCCGGACGTCAACACGGCGAGCTTGCTCCCGTTTGCGTGGAACATCACCGCCATCGTCGTCAGCTCGATCCTGTTCCTGCTCACCACCGTACGGTTCCTCCAGCATGCCCTGGAGGTGCGGCGGATCATAAACTGGTGGAGGTTCGACGATTTGATGGGTATGCTCGCGAAGGATATAAGCGGCGGAAGTCGGATGCGGGCGTGAGTTACGAGGGCAGTCGGGTGTGGCAGAATTATCTTGGGAGTCTGGAGGTCTGGTATACGTGTGTGGAGGCGAGGTAGGCTGTTGGGGAGGTGTGAGTCGGGGTGGGGAATCGGCTTTTTGTCCTGGTCGGTCGTTTCTCCATTTCTTCCCTTCTTCGTTCACCGACGTCGTGGTGA
>JBBPPO010000082.1:0-19148 GCA_038092055.1 Leccinum glutinopallens
TTACCGCAAGCGTACAAGGAGAGCCCCTTGTATAGCACGACGGTCTTGCTGCTCTTGCCTTTTAACATATCCTTGAGCTGAACCGGGGTCACGCCACGACTATTCACGGCCGTCATCTCTTCCAACAATTGAATGGCTTGCCGGGCCATCGCGGTGAGATTATGCTGGATGAGCGTGCCAGGGTGGTTAATGTTGTCGCAATGATTGTGGCAGTCCTCGGGCTTGAACTCTTCGTCAAAGTGGCGGAGGATGAGCACGCGGCGACAGTCGGATTCGGGGCAACAATAAGCGACTACGCCCTGAAGTTACAAGCGGTGGGTGAACGTGCGTCGACAAGAGTGTGAAACGCGCGTACAGAGAACGCAAACAGTGGATCAACCGTCTCGGCCAGCCCTTCCCGTTTCCTGATAATACCTAAAGTGTCTGTCAGTTCGGGTTACCGACTGGTTTATCGATGCCCATTCCAAACGCGATCTATACGGGGGATGAGCGGGAGCGATGCAACGCTGCAGTGACCTGATACGCGCCATTGCCACGATGACCTTGCATGCCCCAGCCATCCAATCATCTTGGTTGAGCTTTCGCTGCCCGTTCAATACCCCAGCGTGATAATGCTGGGCCTCTATACCCCACTCTTCCCTCAATTTGCTGTACGAGGTCCTTCTTCAGAGCGGGGTTCTTGCGGACGGCATAGTGCAAATTGGGGATTGGGCGAGGCAGATAGAATTGCGCATGGAAAGATTGTGCTTGATGTCTGCTATGGCATCCTTGTTCGCACCTCCGGTGAGCGCCATGATGGGGACGTCGGGCCAGTTTCTGCGGAGCACGTTGAACTCTGCATGCTTGATGATCAAGTCAGGGGTCAGCGGAAGGTGTGACGGGAAAGGAAGCCTACAAAAGCACGGAAATCCCCTCCCCCAGCATTCGATGACGTGAGCGTCGTCGATCTGGAACCTGGCTAGCTGCTTCTCGGCGTAGAGCTGATCGACAACGTCCTTGAGCGCGTCACTCTTCTGGAATCTTTCTGGAGTGGTATAAACCAACTTTGGTTTCTCCTCGATGTTGCTTCTCATCGTTCGCATGGCCTGGTGGACTTCGTTTTCCTCTGCGGCGCTGGTGAGAGGGAAAGCGGGGACGCCCTTTTTGCGGAGTGCCGCGACCTGGTCTGTGATGAGCGAGATGAGGGGGGAGATGACAAAGGTGGTTGGGTTTTGCCCGTGATGTAGAGGGCGGGGAGCTGGAAGCAATGAGATTTACCACCTCCTCTTGGAGCGAGACAAAATACGACCTTGCTATCGAGAGTGGCAATGATACACTCTAGCTGATTGCAGCGGAAAGAGGAGAGCTTGAAAGTGTTTTTGAGAATGGAGACCTCCTTGTAGTATGGAGAGGTGATGTGGTCTATCCTGCCACCAGGGGTGTGCGGGGGAGCAAGAGCAAGAGAATTGGAAGAATAAGAAGGGGTCATGGTGGGGGGCAGATGGGGTCTTTCTGTATCAAGGAAAGCGAAGTCGTCCGGGAGAGGGTCAAACTTGTTAGAATGTGTCGTCTAGGTCAGGGACAACGAAAGCTCTGGAAGACATGTCGTGGAGATCGATGTCGATGATTTCTGGAGAGTCGATGGACATGGGAGGGTCAACAGGTTTTGAGTAGGACGGCGAATCCGCACATACTCAACGCAGAGAACAAGATGCACTGCTCAACGAATGACCTGCATTAGCAAGCAGCGACGCTGAAATATGAATGCATGTACCAGCCTGCGACTCCATTTGAGCCCATCAGGCCCACGTTCGTGAAGAGCCCAAGAAGGGTTATTCGACTACCTCGGTCCAAGTCGGTCGCCTGCACCGCGCACGTCAACCCAGAATATCGCACCTAAGTACCAACAAACTTTTCCTTCCAGGCCATGGAATATCAACTCTGCGCCGTGCGCGTAGTCGTGATCGTCGTCATGCGAATGGAAAATGGAGCACGAATGCGAGTGACAGGTGATCATAAGCATGGTCACTACACTGTGGTTGAGCTCTGTGCGCCTTTTTCGCTGGCGATAGTGGTGATCGCGTGGTCGTTTTGGAAGTTTGGAAGCGCTCGTCAAGAGCTGGACCGTTCCTGCGACATGGACGAAGAGGGCGCTGTTTCCATACGAGATGCCGAAGAGAGATCGGAGGCCTTGGCGTTGACGACGTCCTTGGAGCAAGTGGTGGCTTTGCTTTGGTGGCATTCTTGGGAACTTGGGCGAGCGTGTTGCGCTTCTGTTTACCCTGTGATGCAGCATCGAGGCGGTTCTCTGGGGTGAAATGAGGAAAAGGAAAAATGGAGAACTTACCGGGATCATTGTTGAATGTCGAAGACCGTGACCCTGTCGTAGTTCAACGGACCGTAAAGCAGCTGACTGAACTAGACGATCGAGAATCAGGAACAAATGGTCACTTTTTCTACCTCAATGGGTACTTCCTCGACTCCTTTCATTTCCCAACCAAAGCCTCCTCCATGGTTATGATCAGAGGACGACGGTAATTGAAGTTAGTGTTGGAGGTGGTCATGGCAAAAACGTTGTGAAAACCAAACACCAAATTACATTGGTTTCAGCAATATGAATATATATGTTGGAGTCACTAGTCTGAATCCGAGTCAAATCCATTACCATCATAGAGCGCGTACATAGTTTGAATATCGTCATCATCTTCAGACTCAGGTTCTGAATCCTCTTCCTCACTGCCCGCCTCTTCAACCTCCCACTCCACCGCCGAGTCCGAGTCATCCCGGTCACCAGAACCCTCGGCCATGGCCGTATCACTGTTTCCTGTGTGATTCCGGGGCTGGAATGAGACTGGCATCGCAGAGGATGAGGATGATCGCGCGGGTGGTGAATTCTCTCTTGTGGTGAGTGACTGGCTCTGGCTTGGGGGGGCTGGAACATGCGAGTAAGTATGCCCGACGCCGAGGCCCCAACGATACCTGATCAGCATATCACGATCCACGAAACTGGAACGTGCACTATAAGTCAACGGGAGAATACGAGGGAATCTGGCATACCTGTTGACATAATAGAACTTCCAGTCATCTGAATTGCGTGCAATGGGCGACGTCACAGTCTGTTCTTGATGGCATTTTCCGAATCTGAATGCCGGCAGGAGATGACAACTTCTCAATACGTCCGCCGGGTCCACAAAATCAAACGCTGCGGGGTCATCCACACAGAGAAACCTCACGGCTTCGAGATCATGGAGGTCTTGCTGCGGGACCCGTTCGAACCATCGCAAGTGCAAGAAGTCCATCCGCCGTGGTGCATAGTCCTTCATCCCTGGCCCGATGTACTGTACATTAGCATGGTAAATCCCGATAATCCTGGCATAGCAAAACCGTTGATGATCATTAGCATCCTCTGGAGCATGTAACATCATGATGTCACAGTGCTCAGTATTCGGATTCAGGACGTCATCGGCACGACGGACATCGTAAGTCGTGTAGTTGATTCGAAGAATGTGATGCCGGTAGATACGGTCATTCTTGAATACCACCTGATCTGGTTGACCGTCCGGTGTACCAAAGCCATCGGTGAGCCCGGCTGTCTGAAATGGGTTTGTATTGTCTGGTTCCGAGTCAGAGGCATGGATCGCCCTGATGCGAGGTAATAGGTGGTGCTTGAGTTTCAGTGCAAAGTCCTATATCTACATTAATATTTCTTTGACCAAAAACAACGCGCGCAGAACTCACCCTGACAGTTGGATCATCAGAATCCTGTCGGGCAAAAATTGAGATATTGATAGGCAGATTCTGCGATCTTCCAATCTGATGGTGTTCCTTTGGGTCACTGGGAATAGGTTCCAGCAAAGTTTGGTGCGCAGCGTCCACCCTTTCGCGAATACGGCGTATGCGCGACTGCCGCCTTTCAATTTGAGTAAGTTGACGAAGGAAATCCTTGCGACTGGTTCGAAGGAACCTCCCTTTCCCGACACGGTGCTCTCTTTCTCCCTGTGAGCAAACAGTAAGAATACAAGTTGAATACAAGATGGAATCTCGCACGGGTTGGGTTGAATAGGAATCGGTGGTCCCAAATTTCCTGATCGAAGACACGTAATCCCCGAGGGCATGCAGCTTGTACGTTTGCAGGTTGAACGTTTTTGGTTGACGCGATACAACGGCTGCCTTGGAGGATGCCGTGGACCGCTGCTGCCGGCGCTGTCGGCACTCAGCTTCGCGCCTAAGCTCGCGAGTCTGGAAAGCAGGGCAGGTATCAACACTGAATGCGCGAAGTTCACTACCAAGAGAGACAGTGATGTCCTCCATGATTTGCAGTGATTCATCCGTGTGCATGCGAAGTTTGGCAAATCCGTGCCAACGGCAAAGAACTGAGAGTAACCGCAATATTGATGAATTGTGTGGCTCCGGAAACAGGCCTTCAAAGACAGGAAGGGCGCACTCAAATGGCTATGAAATCAGTCTCTCGGAAGCAGCAAATCGAAGGACCAACCTGTAAGAGATCCTCGAAATCACGGGCTGCAATACGCTTCATCTCTGATGCATTGCGAGAAAAGCGGCGAATAGTATCCCTTCCGAATGTCGGAATTTGGCGATATCTGCAAAGAAGAATAAATGAGTGTATTGCATACGGACAGAAGACTTACCTGTGATCAAGCTCGTGTACCTTGCTCTCTTGCAAGGATTCTAGCATGCGAACAAGCTGTATGAGAACTGCTTTCCAAACCCCTAGCTCAAACTCGTGGAGGAGGTCTACCACTAACATAGCGAATAAACTGAAAC
This sequence comes from Leccinum glutinopallens, assembly GCA_038092055.1. Classification (NCBI taxonomy): domain Eukaryota; kingdom Fungi; phylum Basidiomycota; class Agaricomycetes; order Boletales; family Boletaceae; genus Leccinum; species Leccinum glutinopallens. The sequence goes on from JBBPPO010000082.1 coordinate 4,765, forward strand.
CCAAAAGACGCAACTTGTCGGAAAATGCATTCTGTACGACAACGTTTGTGATGAAACCAACAATGATGTCAAGGCAACCACTCACCGATGTTGGAACAAGTGATTCCGGTTTGAGGAGGGCTTCAACTTGAGGAGTTGTGATTGCGTAGTTGTTCCCATAAATGAGGTTTCGTGCAGCGCGTACTTTCTCGACACGATCGTCGTCATCATATCGACAAAGTAGCTGCCGATCACGCGAATCTTTTTCGCTGCCAAGGTCCTGAACCTCATCCATTCTAATTGTGCAACGAGGGCATGGGCAGGTGCCAAGGTTACGCACACACGCTATGAGAGTTCTGTCAACAAATCGAAGTCAGTAGCATTCAGGACCACCTGCTCTGACGACGAACTTTTCTGGGTAGTCGGCAGAATAAGTGAAGACCCGAGGATAGAAACGACGTTTTATACCGTCACAACAAGTGATCACAATACCATGTTGATACGCGTTGATGAACTCCTCGTCCAGTAGTATTCGCCACTGCTCATGGAAAAATTCCCGATGGCAATGGGTCATGAGAGCTCCACTTAATGTTTTACCCCCCGAATGACTCATAACAAAATCCTTGAAGTTATCGGGAAGCTGCAATGATGGATAGTAAGACGTGTAAAAACCCCCATCACAATCACTTACAGTCTGAAAATAGGCAGCATGAGAGCACGAGTTGTTCGACGGCTGACACCGACGATACTTTGATTCGTTGCCGAAATAAACGTAAAGCGGCCAAAGTTTCTGGTTGCCGAATGTGCAGAGCTGGGTCGCATCCGACCAGAACATAAATGCAGCAACGACCCGAGGTAATTCACAGCCAGGTTCTGGAGTTAATTCCTGCAGCTCTCTATGGGCGTTAAGGAACGCGCTAGAAGTGAACGACTCTCCATGCACCTTGACATCCCGGTCCCGGTGAGGTGGATGCCAAACGAGTTCGTACGGCTCGTAATGGAAATATGCAGCCTGGACGGGATCCTTGATTTTCTCTTCCAGGATGGAGATCAGAGAGCGGTGGTGAAACTCTTGCACGGTATATGAATGGGGCCCAGGGTTGGCGGAGCGGCTGTTGAACGGAACCGAGATAGTTACCGGAGACGACTTCCACCCGCGATCACTACTCAGCCACTCAGGAATGTCCGAGCTCCCGTCAGGATCTTGATCGCCAAGCTCCTTGTTAATAGAATCCCACGGAACTCCAGACACTTCGAGTGCGCTAAACGTAGGGTTCCCAACGATACTAAGCAGCTGTTTGAAGTCCTCCCGGGATTTCTGCGCCCCTTGATTCCAATACCAATCACCTAAGCGCATCGCATTCTCGTTGGGATACGGATGGAATGGGTTACTCGTTGCAGGATCGTGAGCACCGTGATCAGATGGTTGTGTTGCATGCTCGATTGAATACGGGTCATCCGGGTCATGCGACGGAAGAGTCTGCGTAGTGTAGGCCCGGAGCAAGCCAAATTTGTTCCTAAGCGTCCTGAACATTTTGACTAGCGGCCGGGATACGGACGATGACGAAGCGGATGAATCGGATGGCATTGTGGTTGCTCCTAGGTGACTCTGAGGGCCGGAGTTGCGAGCTTCTGGATCCGTGTGTGAGCTTAGATTAACTAGCTTCGGTGGGGGAAGAGGTGGTGGTGGCTCGGGTAACGTGTCCCGAAAACGTAGTGGTAATCGACGAGCCCGGCGAGAGCGACGTTGTGCGAGTGATATATCATTCTAGGATAATTGATGTCGCTAAGAAGGCGCATTATTTTTATAAAATAACGAACACATACTTCCGAGAAAACAGAAGCATCATGCTCTTTGCTATTATTGATGTGCGATTCTTCATCCTGGTGCAGACTTGTGACTCCCTGAACGATACGGTGTTAGGGAAAGCAATGGAGGCATCTGGTGATACCATGCCTGTTGATTGGCTTGCTCCGAGTCATTAACTTCCGAACTATCGTCCCGGCCTTGTCTTAACTTTCCCTTGCCACCGCTACTGGTCGCTTCATTATCCGAGTCGGCGGTTGGACACCTTGACAGGGACAATCTGGCTCTCTTCGATTGGAGCGCCTCCTTCGCCTTGTTGAGGGCATTGGATAGTCTTTTCTTGCCCTTTCGGCAGCCTTTTTCGTGCCTGGTAAAGCCTCCGGGATCGGTGAACGTGCGGCCGCAGACACAGGTCTGACTAAAAATCGGGTGGGACATACTAGTACTGCGCTGAAAAGAAAAAGACTTTTTTTGTACATACCTCGGAGTCGGCCCTATACACTCGTTTCAGAAATTCATGCCGAGGTGTGTAACTGCGCCAAACAAAAACAAAATTTCAGAAATTTCAGAAATTTCATAAGCTCGTCGTAGCGCATCATGGTGTATCGAAAAGTCAACGCCGACATGAGACAATGTGCTCTTGAACTCCTCAAGAAGGGCAGGGAGATGGAAGAGGTCACTAGGAGCCTTGGTATGTCGAGCCGCAGTGTCAACCGTTGGGTCAATTGAACGGACACGGTCCGAGGTGTTAATCCTCCGTACTTCGTGGACTATGACTCAAGGTACTGATCAATTTTGCTCAATTTGCATCCCGTTCTTGAGAGGGAGAACGCGCATATGACGACGGAGCACTGAATTGACAGTCCATATGACATGTCAGCCAAATCGTTTTAAAGGAGCGCGACGAGCTGCGTGCGTTCATGGAGGAGAACTTGCACTGAGCCAAGGAGGTGAGTCTAATTTTCCCTCTCGCACCGGGTCGATGTTCATCCACATTTCTCACTCCCGCAGGACCCCGAGTGGCCTTCTGGCGCGCTGACCAAACGCACCCGGACGCTACTCACCAATATCAATATCGACAGTCAACTGCAAGTGTACGATTCGCGCGTGGGGAGCTCACTGCAGATGATCTCTGCGGACGCGCAGGGACGTATTTCGGTGCAGGATGTCGAGAAGGCGTTGGCTGTGTGTGATCAAGCATAAGCCGGACGGCATGGTCGGGCAGACTATCATTCAGAAGTTGGAGGTGGAAAAGGACGGGTTCGTTGAGATCGAGCATGTGTTGGGGTTAGTGCTTGAGGAGGGGCTTGGTGAGAGTAACCGAAATTTTTCATCCGTGACCGAATCAAGCTCGTCGACCGCCGCTTTAGCATCAGAGTAGCCTGCAGCATCATCCGTAGCTCCATCCCAATTGAATTCCATGTCGTTGTTGGTACCGTCGTCGAAAGACGCCGTGTCCATGCCATCATGGGCTTCGAAGTCCAAGTCACTGCAATAAGCTTCGAAATTGGGCGTGCTTCGGTGTTTGTCCGGTCAAAAAGCTTCAGAATACATACTGTAGCATATGTAGCTGTATAGAGTGTAAAAAAGTAGGAGGAAATGTATGTGCAGCGTAACTGCCGAAGAGTCGTTGTAATAGTCTATATCCAATTTCTCCGAACATATACTAAGAACCGAGACCCAGGATTTCAACTACGTGTGGCTGGGCTACTCGACGACCGCAGTGTAGATGAGTCCACACTCTGAGAACGCCTGCCAGTCTCTCAGATCCGAATCACTGTAAGCCAAACACGCCAACTCACTGGATCAAGCGATAGATATCGATGACAGAACACTACGATCAAAAATAAGATAAATAGTGAAGTACATTGTTGAGGCTACTTCATAATGACATACATCTGCCCAAGAATGATAACGAACACGCAATAGTTTTCACGATGGCACCCTATGATATAAATTCAACACGATTCACAACCTTCACAAGCACTAGCGGTCGTTAGCACGACAATGGTGTTCTTATTACATATTGACTCACATCATTGTTGCCAACAAACGACCGCAAAGTGTGATTGCATACCGCACGGAGGTACTGCGCAGCGATAGTTGCAACATCTGATTTTCCTAATGGATTATTTTCAGATGTCACCCGTTCAATGTCCTCCTGACTGAGGTAGGAACGTAGAAGTATTTCGCTGTCTTCACATGTTTGTTGAATACGAAGGAGTAATTTGGCCAGCATGAATTTATCCCCCAGAGCTTCCTTGTACACCTGTAAGATGTTTTCTAACGGGCGCGAAGTCGGGATAGGAGATAAGGCCTAATGATGTAATAGTAAGTCTTAGTACATGTCACTGTAGAGAAGGAACGACAAACCATAAGATATGGGATTCTCCGTAAGGATTCATGATAAGCGCGATATCCTTTGGGCAGTCCCGAGTCCACACATGAAGTGCAACTTGAAGGTGATGTTGCTTGGATGGTACAAGGCGTCTGGAGAACGGTAGGGAGTTGTTCCCCTGGGGCTAGTTTAAATGTTGTTGACGGGTATGCATCGGGCAGCATGGTGCAAGACATAACGAACGGCGATTTGGTCGTAAGCAAAAACGGGCATGACGTCCCGAATATAAATACGGTGTCTACATACGTAACTCGGGGAGTACCAACTCCGCATGAAAACAAGATCGCATTCAGATCATTTCAAATTGTCGTTCATGTGGAAAAAATAACTAAAACTAATTTCTCTTTTTAGAAAAACCACTGTCAGACTTATGTGGCAGAGTTACGCGATGCGAACCTTGTGCGCCCGATCTGGAAGCAATTTGACATCTAAGATTTGACCACGATCAGATCGCAGATGCTTATCGGCGATTGACATCACCAATGGGGTCATCCATACTAGTACTCGTGATACTATGAGCAAGTTGATCCATCCGAAGGAATCGGCATGAGAGGACGAATAAGTGGCGAGGAAGTTGTCCTCGTCCGTACGGGCTCGTGCCATCCAGAATTGGGGGAGCCTATCAGAGAAGTTCATTGATGGCTCTGCGGCTGGGGCCGTGAAGGGTGAACCATTGAGTCGTTTTCGGTAAAGGGTACAGATGGCGCGGAGGATGGTCGTCTTGTCAGCATTCACCCGCCCAAAGGGTGAAGTAAATACACCGGTTTATTCACTGTGATGAGGTGTTGGACCCAGGAAGATTCCAGACCTTTGTGCGATCAAGCAGGGCAACAACGAGATATAAGCGACGTACCTTGTGATCGAGCCCATCGCCAACAATCCAACTCCGTTCCACCTGACACCGTGGGTACGTAAGCCGCACTCTTGCTGGCGAACGAGGTGCCACACCAGTCCAAGGCGAGAATGGGGCCGGTATGCGCTTCAGGCAAGCGATCAAGTTCACCACGTTGGCCCTTTTGCAAAACCGAAAACAGCTTGCAAAGGACCGAACAGAGGTTGAATGATGTGACATGTCCCACAAATCCTGTCTCGTATTAGTAAAGCACAAAGATTGGAGCGAGCGAACGTACCCATATGCGCATATCACTATCCACAGAGCCTGTGATACAATAGTAGGACTAGCGATGAGCGAGACAACATGTGGATAGAGCGAATGTGGTTCTTCGTCTTCCTTTCTACAGAGACGTCAATAATGAAAGCAGACCGTCAATTACACGCACCGTACTTGGTGCTACCAGCTTTTTCCGAATCCCACATGATTAGACCGCCGTTCCTGGCGCTTGTAAGTATCTTGGTATGGCCTACTCGTATGCTCCGTCATCGTGAGCCGCGTCGCAGAGGAATGAATACGAACTGCCGCTATACCATGCAACGTCAGTGATCGTGCTTTCAATCTTGAGCCCACTGTTGTCCCAAAGGTTCTTGGATATATCGACGCGATGCCCGCTGGGCCCAACGGTTGACTTTTGCTCCATGGTGGAAGTGTCTTCTGGATCTGACAGATGAAGGATGCATAGCGCTATTCGACACCATCGTCAGCAGGAACGCCAAGTGGCAAACGAGTGTTGGGACGAACATTCCCTTCCTGCGACCACACCTCTCGCGCCATCTTCGCTCTTGGCCACCGTACCGCCTCCGCCAGTCGCACAGGGTAGGCGCACGTTCCTACTCGCCCATGAAAGCAAGAGTGAGAGAATATGTCTGCCGCGAAGGATTTCTATGGTGGGGAGGGACACTGCCGGGGTCAACGTCGGGGAACGTCTCTGGATCGTATACATTCAAGATTCTAGATCAACAAGATTGGGCCGGTACAAGCACGGGCTCAGGTATAGGAATCATCAACTTTCTCCAAGATGACCAACAATGAACGAGGTTCCTGCGTGAAAATGATCACGCAAGAGTATAAAGTTTTGTGCGAATGCAGCCCCAAGTGCGCCTCGTACGTTACCTCCAGTGTTTTCCGAGGAGAACATCGTTGCTTTGCTAGCTTGAGCTATGGGACATGCAGTTCGTCGATTGACCTGAGATTGAAGGATACTGTGAAAATAAGCATACCCTGGTGATGCGCTGCTTCCCGACAGCTAGGAGGGGTGATGTGCGCCAAGGAACTTGAGCAAGGGAGTGATGGAGGTCACTTCCTTGTCGCATCGGGTTTTGAGGGAAAATATCCTGTTTCGGCGATGTGGGCGTAGCTAGCAGTCGGATGGCTGACCATGGAGCCCACGACACTTGATGAGAGAGGTTCAACGAACCCACGAGCCTATTAGCCAAAAGACAGCCCTCAGCCACCAATTACACAACAATCGCCACTTACATCCGAGTCTAGTACTCCCTTTGCCTCATCTTCCGATAGGCTAGCAATTTCGACAGGTAGATCTAGGCGCGGGGGCGCCAAAGGCACGATAGCTTAGGAACCCGCAGCTCGCGGTTCGCCATGTCCATTTTCTTTGGTAGGTGCAACCTTTTCATTATTCATGGAGGTTTGGAAAATTTAGGCTTGATCCGGATTTCGGTTCCAAGCGCTTGGAAACCTAAGCTCATAGTTCCTCATACCATTGACCAAGGGGCCTCACTTCCTCATGGGCACCAGCAAGCGCCATGTTCAATTCCTCAAACAAAAGGGGTTGGCACGATGGCGTGGCGGCAGTTCTTCCTGCGAACCGCTGTCAGTATGTACACGATCCAAGAATTACTTTAGCTTGTCGTCGCGTTTCATGGTTTGCTGCCCAGGGCTGTGTTCAAAAGTAGAGATACGGCGATGACCAGCTGGTGCGCGATTGACTGGCTTTAGGGCATGGAACCCGAGCAAGATGGGGCTGTTGAGGTGCTGCGGTGCGAGTGCGTCGCTGAGGATGAGGGCGGGGAGAAGGTCGTAAGTGGTGGAGCCGAAGAAAAGATTCGATGATGGCGAGGGGAAGACGGCATGGAGGTAATAAGTATTAGGGGGATGCCAATGATGGAGGCTGGAGGCTGAATTCATTGTGTTCGATTTCGTCAAGATTTCGTCGTGTCACGAGTGACAGTGACGCGTGACGTATATTCATGTACACGTGACGAGGTGTCGTAGCCAGCAGCATTGCCCTAGTAGTGACGGAGATTCTCCGCGAGCATCACAAAAATCGAAAAATGAATATGTGACCACATATTTATGTCTATCAGAGAACTCGGGAAAAGCCAACGGTGTCGGCCTAAACTTTGCTTGCGGACCCAGTCGCGTTGGTCGATATACATGGCGCTGGCCCGCTGGGAGACATACCATTCAATTGTTGCTTGGAGGCTTTGAAGAAAGGCATCACATTGCCTGGCAGCCACTCTCACGAGTCGATTCGGTAAAGCAGTCCCCGAACGCGAGCGCGAATGAAGACCACGGTCCAAGATAGCTACTCGCCGGGTGTGGGGAATATATATTCGGACAAGCGTACATATTGTGCAGCAACTGGCTAACCTAGTTCTACACAATCGCTAAGGCGGCAGCCGAGGCTGCCGGTCCGAGGAAATGCACTTACGCACGCCCCACCGGGCAGCGTTATACCTACTAAAACCTCGGGTATGGTGACCAGTTCAAGGAGCGCCTATCATGATGCCATATTCCTCAACCGTGACACGGGGAAGTTGTTTAGTACCTGTCGGATGCGCTGGGAGTCGGGACTCTCTTCTCCCCCACTACATTGTACTACTTCCAAATGCGCACTCAGAAGCAGGCTGCGTGTTTTTCAACTCTGACTGAGGGTCCTTGATGTCCATACCCGACATCGCATAGATGGCCGTATTTTGGGACATCCTTTTCCTTGAGCTACCCGGAAATGATCAACATCGTGGCAACTGTCCGGTATGTGCTCGTGAGAATATGCTGGTCAACCATTTGGATAACCATCACCTGGAATTGAATCAACGACGGTAATAACACACTGTACAGTGTGTTTCCGCGGTCCGGGTCTGTACAGAACGAGAGCAGTGACGAGATATGACAGAGTAGAGTTCAGCCGACTCGATAATCAGCGCAGTGACCGACGTATATTGCGTCCCATACTTTGGTCCCATGAGTGAAACGATATGGTACCGGAAGTTTAGCAGATGGATAACAATGGCGATAGTAAGTCTTAATGATGTTCAACGCCAGGGATAGACTGAGAAAAGGCAGCCCAGAGTTTGTCATGATCCTCAAGTACACAGTCGTGGTCGGATATTGAATCAGAAACATTATTCCCATGGCTGCGTGTTCAGAGCATGCATCAGTCTGTCTCGCAAGCTTCTGATGGAATCGGATGTGCTTACCTACGGAGCCTGCAAGTAACAGGTAAGGAAATAAAATCAGGATATGACTTTGAAGCGCCATGCCTGATTAGACCGTGAGTATTGACTAGGATGCCTCGGTGGATTCTCGCTGACCACCAGAGCGTCGGAAAACCAACTGGACAACACATACACTATGGTCCCAGCATATCCATAGCCTGGACACGGAACATATTATTCTCGAATGCATTTGGACCTCCAGGTTGCGATCGTCAATGAACGCCATCTGGGCGTATCCTGCGACAGTGATTGTAAAGACGATGACAAGGAGGAAGGCGGCTGTCACCCAACTCGAGTTGGACGACAGCAGCTAGCCTGACGGATGAGGGCAGCAATGAGGAGCGTAATTCAGGATCTCATTCTACGCGGTATCAAACCCTCGACCTGTGGAGTATGTATATAACTCCTCGGCGCTACAAGTGGGGATAACCTGTGCTAGTCTTCTGGTCTTCACATTGTTTTGATGTCCCTCAACCATGCTGCGCACGGCTGCGGAGCGACATTAGTAATGATAGTCGCGTCCGGGGAGCTAGACACAATACCAAGAAAGCAAGAGTTCACTGGAGGGAAGGAGAGGACGAGCTGAATGCGCGACATACCAATTTCATCGATGAGCAGATTGAAAATATGAGACAATACGAACCCAGAGAAGACTGGATTGGAGATGGCAACCTTGTCCCGCTACAAGTTGAATTACCGGTTTACGGCTTATCCAAATAGGCGCATTGCCCTGAGTGCTCTAGAAAGTGAAATGATGTTAACAAGAAAAGGAGGGTACTGAACCAACATGATTTTTAGCGACGATATGGTATATATGTAGGCAGCCTGAGTGTATATTTTGAAAGATCGTATCCTTAGACGGTGCAGTGGTTCTAGATTGGTGAACTCCTGGGGACTGGGTGGACGTGTTACCATCGCCACTTATTGCCCATGCGCACACATCGGGACTCACATATACTGTGATAAGTTACCATTATCGGTGACTAGTGAATCGAAGGAATGCTAAGACCCATGGTGAGCACGACTGCGATCACGGATCGGTTCAAAACGCACCGCTTGGAGGATTCCGCCGCAAAAGCTGATCAGCGCAAAGTCGGCATAATGGCGGCAGTCACCACCACCAGTTGAGCTTCCGACGAAGGGGACTCTGTTCGGGACCATGCCAACGACAATGATGAGCTCAATTACCACCAGCATCGAGTTTTTCCTATATTTCTGCTTCTGTGTATATACCGGCTGTCCAGGGCTAGGGTTTGGGAGGTTCTGAGTATGATAAAGGTTGGCGGAGCGGGGTAGAGGGTAGAGAGAACCCAGGAGCGAATGAACGAATCAAAGTGTAGCAGAGTGATGGTGTCAGCTCTCGCCTGTCCGAAGTGCGGTGGTTACTCTTGGATTGATAAATTTATATGGAATAAAGTTGAATTGAACCGGCCGACTAACGTTGAGTTTATAAGTACATACCTCGTCAACTCTAATGCGTTGCTGCAAAGAAAAAGGAAAAGCGAAAACAAACAAGGAGGAAATAATACATGAATTATATTGAGGCTATCGGAAAGGCCATTTTCCTTTTGTACCGTACTACATACTTATCTAAACAGTTCAGTCCAATCGCTTTGCTGATCGGCGCTATAGTCATGCCACGCCGAGGAAGTATTAAGGATTCAACGATTCGATATTGACGCCTAGGCACTGACGTCGCCTGCCTTAAACGCGCGAGTGCACACATCAGCACTTGGCATATGCAATGAACTGGTCGGACAATCGCCACATACATGAGACCGAAGTACATCCTGTAGCGCGCGTTTCACACAACATTGCCCACAAGGTAGCCGAGTCATGGCAAAGGTACGAATGTATTTATTGAAATCGTCACTGACATCTGATACATTGTGAGAACGCAAAAGTCCGAGTCAGTACTACGTAGCTACGTGAAGTTCATCATCGAGTGAGCAGCTCCTGTCGCCACGTACATGTGGTCGACATTAGTGAGCTGAAAGAAACCTTGTAATCCCCAGTACGCAGCATCGGATTGAAGTTTGTCCAAATGTACGTTGTTGCGCTCCTCGATACTCGTCAAGAACGAGAGTATAGTGTTCAGTAGAGGTGCGAAGAGGTCCACATACTCTGTGATAGTACGGCAGGACGTGTGTCCTACAATACATTGTAGCTCCACAATTAACTGTAAGTATAGTCAGTATGAGTCAGTATATACACGCTAGAAGTGACGTACCGCAGTGAGGACGAACGATACCGTTTGCGAAGTGCAGGGAACGTCGGAAACGGGATCGAGCTGCTCTGGGACCATGACCGCGAACGAGCCTACGGAGTCTTTCAGCTTTAGCGCATGTAACACGACATCCCGCACACATCGATCGGCGAACCACGAGACCTAGAAGTTAGAACATGATGTGAATAGTGATATTTAAACAGATTGAAACTGTCACGTACTTGGGTTCCCGACGTGTCATTGCCTAAAAGGTGCCAGAGGTCGTAACCCCATCGGTTGTCCCATCGAAGGCGGTCGCAGAGCATTGGAATATACGTGGCTGCTTCTGGCATGTAGCCCCGGATTAAGTACTGGGGGACTAACCGCGTCGGGTTATGGAACCGGGCTGGCGTCAATAAACGTCTGATTGATGCTTGAACGTGTGCAAAGAAGGTGAACGGGACTTGGCCGAGCTGGTCAGAAAGTAACTTGAGGAAAACTTCGTCGTCGATGTGGGTGGAAAACTCGGACGTGTAGGGGTCCACGAGGAGCCCTTGCACTGAATTTCTAATTAGCACTGACATCGCAACAGAAAATTGGAAATATGATGTACCTTCGGCCGGTGACCAGTGCGGATCATCCCTGATCACCCGTTCCCAGCCAATTGACGCCTTGATAATGTAAACGGCTTGATCGCGCGTCACAGTCAAAGTTGGTTGAAGGGAACCGGTCAGGATCATGAAGGAGACCCTTGCCATAGAATCGTGCGAGATTTCCAGCCACCCCGAATAACGGGCATACGCTAATAAAATGAACTGTAATCGCTCTGTGAAATAATGAGCGGTAAACGGACGGAGTGACATTGGAACTTACGTTCGGCGCTGAAGGACGAGAGCGGAAGCGCAAATAGTGCCCGAATAGCGTCGGCCATAGCTTGACCGTCTGTTGGATCATGTGGGTCAAATCGAAAGCCCATCCGCCAGCGAAATCTGTCAGGTGTCGTGACGTTTCGTGGTCCTCCCGTCGGGCCTGCGACTGAAGATGAGCGAATGAATTGAGTCGAGTCCTAGTAGACCAAAATTCACCCAATGCGTTATTGCCGTTCGACGGAGGAACGCTGTGCGAGAGCTTTCCTGGGTCCATCTGGAGGACAAGATGTGAGATGGCGACAATAAGTAGGAAGGAAGAAAAAAGGTAATCACTTGCATCCCTGTTCGGTGTTTCGATTTTGCGATACTATGTACTACATATGCTCAAAATATGCCCAAACTGGTCAAAATCTGAAGATCTCAGATGCCGCTAATCTCGATCCCATGTTTGTTTGCACTCACCTGTATTCAATTCTAGGCGAAGTTCATGTTTCAGAACTTCAATTTGGCGACGCTCCGAGTCGTGAGATAACGCACGGCGCCTAGTAAGGTTACACTAACTCAGTAAGTACTAATAAGTAAAATACGCGTCGGTTGCGCGTCGGCTCAAATTCAAAGTCCTCCTTCGCCGTAGATTTATTGATCAACGTCCAGCCTGGGTCTTGTCGTTCGGGCAAGAATTTCAACGATGAGATCTTCAAGTTGAGGCCGCGTGTCTCGAACGACATACGGCCACGTGTTGATCTGACGTGTCCGTTCAAACTGCTTTGTTTAGATGTGTGGCACTTTCTAGCCGTACTAGGCAGATTGATCGTTCACACAGAGCAAACGACCACGAATTTCAGACGGGTTCAAGTACTCGGGAAATGCTGACGCTGTCGGCCTCGACCTTGCTTGTGGAAAGAGCACAATACTGTATCTGGCAGCCAAACCAAGTGTGATTACCCAGCCAAACCATTTCCATGCTCCAAACAACGTGTGAGTCCTAAAATTGAGCACGATCACGCAGTAACCCGTCGAGACACTAGAGGTGAGACACAGGTCCGGGGCACGTCCTACAACTGTCGAGTACAATTTCACAGCACAGTCTATCGAACCATTGTTCAGGTGACAGTGACACCCAAGCCTGGCGGCACGTCATTCGAACATGATAGAACCCGTGTATGATTTCACAATAGTCACGATTATCGCCACTAGCCACAAAGTTATCGACACGAATCGACACTCGACAAAGAGTAGGGCTCACCTGAACACCACAGATGGCCGCAAAACGTTCAACAAAAAGTCGGTCGTCTGTTTTCCGAGCACAGTTCGATACCCGTGCCCTGCTCCCTTGCGTATCGTGCCCTTCTCGCGCAGCGGTCCGCAGGACTTGCTCGACGGTCGAGAGAGAGGTATGTGACTAAGTAGTATTTTTGGTTGGGCCGCGAGTTCGTTGGCCTGATCAGAGATCGACATTGCGAAGTCGATTGGACATCCTGGAAGTGGGGTCCAGTGACCGTAGGTTCGACCGTGCGCATGTCGGCGATAGTCTTCTTCCACGAGTCCCGGTGCGTTCAGCAAGACGAATTGATGGCCTGCTATAGAGACGACGCGGTTCGTGGGTCCGAAGCGTTCCTCAAAGAAGTGTCTGGCGTTCTTGGAAAAAGTGGAGGAATCCCCCAACCTGCAAACACATATATCAATCCTGGACCTGTTAAAAAGGTGCGAGACATACCCTATATCATTGTTCCCAGGTATGAGGTAGAACGGCGTAGAAGCATCCCGAGGAAAAGTCGTTTCAAAAGCGGGATAGTATACGTCGTGCCTATGATTTCGCAGGGTTAGTCTGTAGTAATGCCTAATAGATACGTAAGCCGACTATATACGCACTCTGCTTCGCTCTCCACATAGCGATCCGAGGCGAATGTATCACCGAGGAACACGACAGCGTCCGGACGGAGACGTGAAGTGACCCTCGAACTCGTACGCAAGTACGAAAATTTTGGATAGTACAGGAACCATGAGTGCAGTGCGGAAATGCCAGCAGTGACCAAGAGCACGTGGGTGGGAGTCACCTCAGAGGGTGAACGAGTCTTCAATGAGTCACGTTGAGTGGAATATGTCAGGAAGAGTCAACACCTCGAGTTTCCCTACTCACGCAACGCGAGACTGGAGTCTGTTATATCACCGTCCATGCGCACCTCTGCCTGTTCCTAGCCCTTTTTCTGATCAAGTATCTCGCCTCGTTACAAGATGTGACTTGCTCCGTTGACAATGATTGAATGATTGAATTAGTACTTACTCTCAAAAACGGGTCACGCAACATGTGGATCCGGGCCTCAAGGCCAACAGATTTGAATCACCGCCTTCGAATATCTATTCACAACGCCGCCTTTACGTCGCCGCCTTCGTGGAGCCGGGATCGAATGTATTGAGATCTCGACTAGGTATACGCGAATCTAGATGGGCCGAGATTCGTCGGCGCTGGTGTGCGTGGGAAGGGCCGACTGCTGCTACTGATAGGCTTTCGCTAACTTTGGACAACTTGAAAGACCTGCGCCGTTGAAGCCTTGAAGACCTACATAATCCTAATCGATTAATCCTCCAATCGGATATCACAAATCTCGACTATACTAAACGGAAGTACCCGGGCAGCCTCGGCAGCCTACTAGTGGGGATGGGCAACGCCTCCCAAAAAAGCGTGATGATTACTAAGCAAAAACGCGCGGTGCGAATGGCAAATGTACCGTTGACACTTGATCTCACTCGATTGAGGGGTATCTACAAGAG
>JBBPPO010000083.1:0-19131 GCA_038092055.1 Leccinum glutinopallens
CCTTCAGGCAACCTACGCGCACCCACACCGGGCGGTGTTCGTTTCCCTCCTCCCCGACCCCCGAGTCGATCCATGATACCCCTCCCAAGTGTGCACGTATCCTCTGAATCGCGACCTTCGTCCACCATGTCATTTTATCGACCTGAAAGTCCGCTGACGGAGAGTGGTAAAGGACTGGTATTCAGAGCGCAGACTCCCGAAGCGATGCTCAGAGCGCGCGCACAACTGGTTCCCATATACAGTGGACTACGTTCTTCAGCGCGAGCGTCCGTCATCGGTACCAGAGCACCGCCTTCGAGTTACCGAGACGCGTCGACGACGCGGACGCCGTCGAGGTCTGTATCGCGCGCGGGTGCATATACCCCATCGCTCGATGGGCCCATGAACATTTACGTCCCAGGGAACTCCAAGGACCCGCTCGACGCGGAGTTTGCGGCTGTCGTGAACTCTATCCCTCATGGGCTTCTCATCGAACGCGTCGACCCACCCCTCAAGACGATACCGAAAGAAGGCGAAGAGATCAGGGCCTCGTATGCCTTTTCGAGCTCACTCTCGAGGAAAGTTGTCACGTGTCGGTTGACGACTTTGACGAGGTCGGGACGTACTGGCGGCGAAAACACGACATCCAAGAAGGTCATGTGTCGTGTCGGAGGGGGTGAGTGCTATTTTCATGCCCGTCTGCGATGATGATTGCTCACGTGTGATGTGAATTGTGTCGCGTGACAGGTTGGCAAGACCTTCAGCTTTACATGCTGAACCGTCAAGCAGGCATGTGAGCGTTCGAACGCCAGCCAAAATCCGCTTCGTGCTCGTCTCCGAGAACAATTATCCTTATCGCGAATCGAGGCCCGATGTCTTCCTATCAGTGAAAGCAACGAACAATCCTTGCATGAACTAGAACGCATTCGAACGACACTGATACCATTCACAATTGTATCACTTCCCATGCATGTCTCTTTTTCTTGTTACTTTCCTTTTCGTAACTTTAATGCCACGGAAGTTAAGAATGCACCTTCCCCATTACCGTAACCTCGTTATTACCATACGACACTTCTCTACTTCGTTGCAGTATCACGATAACAATCACGTTCAGCCTTGTTTTCTTCTGAATTCGTCTCAAGATACGGTTCTTGTCACGTTTGCAGTTCATGTCGATCGTCGTCGTGTTGTTTTGTGCCAGCTATGGGGAAATATACTTTGCATACTCTGAGTCTCATTTGATCAAGAGACTGGATGTCAAATCAATACACATAGGCCAATCATCACCACTGTTAATCAAATGTATTACAGTTAGCCTTTCTTCCTCTCTACTCTGTGGCACTAGTAGTATTAGCAATCTGGTGGCTATCATCATCCTTCCTGATGAGATTCTAGCAACTAGTCAGTATACTGTACCATTTCGATTGATTCGACAGCCCCTGTGACGCGTGACATGGCCAACCAAAATTTTGATTCGACGTCGGCAGCTGTGACGCGTGACAGCAGGAGGATTTCATCAGTCTCTATTTTGTCCGCGGCTGACGTGCATGACGGCAAGGGTTTTCGTCTTTAGAATGTAGTGCACAGCATGTATCTCCACCCCCGCCATCTGCCTACTTTAGCTCTGATAGATCTTACCAGGTTCTCCCATGTGCAGGATTTTGACGATGTCACTGGCACAGTGTCCGAACGGTTAAGATTTGTTGCTGCATCGATTGTTGATGTGACACGTGACAGGCCCCTGCCAGTGGGGAATTTCGTCAAACCCCTTTGTGACACGTGACAAATGCACCCAGAAAACTTATTCGACGTCAGGCCCTGTGACCTGTGATCTGTGACCAAGTGCGAATTTCGTCTCGACAAACCCCCCGTGTGACGTGTGACAGACGAATCAATCGAAATGGTTCTTGACAGAAGAAGTACTTGATGAAGTTTTGAAAAAGCCATTCAGCTGACAGCAGTTACACTGGCATGAGGATGTCCAGACATGCTCTCAAAAAACTGAGTCTGCTCAGCATGCGACTTCTTGATGAGAGCATTTCCCAGTATGGCAGCAATCCAGTCAGTGGGAACAAAGGTCTTGGAAGTAGTGTGTTCCTCATCACTAGTAGGTTCAATGAAGAAAATGCATGCTGATTCCTCGAAGCCTCCAAGATATTTGCTGTCAACTGCATGAAGAGCTGCACTAACATTTTCAGCAACCTTCTCAGCACTTGTCATAGTGGCTGATTGATGGAGAAATTCAAATCTGGGATCTTGAAGAAGGTCCAATAGTGTTCGAGGAACACATCCCCACTTCTCTGCAAAAGCTACCATTTTTTCAGGGTCAACCCCCATGACATGGCTAAAAATTCCATCAGTTGACTAATATCAGTGATAATTCATGTTACATATGCAAAACTCCTAAGCTCTTCAAGAGATGGAAGAGATAGAACATAAAGAAGAATACAACATTCCTTTGTCCACTGATACCAGTGTTCCTTGGCAGGGAAAGTGGTTTGGAAGACTCGAACACCAACACCACAGGTGAATGCACATGTTGGTGCAATACTATCTGGCCTAGAGTCTGAGAATGCCCAGATAGCACCAGTTGGAGTGCAATCTAATCTGTTGCAACTTGCAAGCTGTGTGAGATTCAACACCTTGTTCATGGAATACTATGTAGTCATCATATCCCGTGTCCATTGGAAGCTGAACAACTACAGGCTGCCTGTTACGAAGACATTCAATAACAGCATAAGCAACAAATGTTGATTTCCCTTAAGCATGATAAGCAATCAAATATCAACTTCACAAAATAATCATATGATTCATACCTATGCCAGGCTGGCCTATAATACAGGCACCTCTCTTGTAGGGATGGTTGTTCTGTTGAAATTCCTCCATGGCCTTTTGGTACTCCCTGAAGATAAAAAGCCTATCCACCTTTGACCCCAGTAGTGGTTCACATATGAGTTGGATAGCACGAAAATGTTTCCCAAACTGGAGAAACTCTCCAGTGCCAGCCAATGAAGTGATCTGTTGTTTGAATACTGACTTGTTTCCCCAAACTTCATCTCTGAGATCACCAAGCAAAGCAAGCTTTTCATCATCATCTGTCCATGACTTGGATGACACTGGCATAGCAAGTAAATGTTTGAGGGGAGGATGGCCAACTTGAAAGGCAAAGATAAGGTCAACTTGGAACACAGGGGTAGAATATGGGGAGGATGGTACAATTGTGGTAACAAAAAGACACCACTTGATGCTGTGTAATGCAATGTCATTGAATTATGCTCTTCACAGACATTATGTGGTAGGTACATCAAAGGCCATGATAACAACTCCACATCAAGAGACTACACTGTACACATAGGCCAATCATCACTGGTCACCACTGTTAGTCGTCATCACCAATATAGACCAGATCATATATTTGACTCTAGTCCGAGTCAAATATATAATCTGCCCTTGTTGTAGACAACATAGACATGGATGAGCATCTGTATCCAGATATACAAAATCACATATTTCCGTTGTATACATGGTTGAGATGACACTCTTCAATGATTGATCACTGCTAGTCCAATATATTACATTTCTGGACTTGTTGCTTGACTCTGAGTCAAACATAAATATATGATGTTGAAAGATAAATTTATTCACAATGCATTTACTACTTCATGGTATACAATACACAGCAACCTGTTTGTACTTGTATACATGACCAAGAGGTTCTAGTGAATAGCATAAAGAAATCTTAGAGTATTTGTAAGCAATTAGTAAGTATATCTGAAATATAGTATCACTAATGTATTAGTACTAAGGGTTTGATCTTATCCAATAGCATAAGTATCTTGGTATAGCAGCAGTCATTATCAGTAAGATGATGAGCAAGACACTTTATAGATGAGCCTAGCCATTGAATGGTATAAAAAGCTATCTATGATGTCATATATATGACAATCTTAGTCATTAGCATGACTGTGCTTTAGATAGCATCATTGACTTGGTTAATGCCAGTCATAGAAAAATAGTAATATACTGAACAGAATACTATTGTTTCCATACAGAGGTGCACAGGTCCCTCCCTTCATCTATAACAGAGATGTTCAGGTACAAAGTTGAAATTGATGTTTGTGCTCAATGAATGTTCAATTGTATTCTTAGATTACTGTGATGTATGACACTATTGCTACTAGCAGTAGTAGTAGTAGTAGTAAGTACCCGTTGTTTGATACATTGTTACTATTACTAGTGGTGTATCGTGCTTGTGCAAATGCATTATTGTGTTTTGCAATGTGCCACCAGTAGCAGTAACAATGATGCATCAAATCATGGTACTAGCACATGTCCTGATATATGATATATCAGCTATACTAGCAGTGAGCCTGAGTGCCAGGTCGGACCGCTGATATACCATATCATTCGTCCCAGCAGCGATGGGCCACACTGATATATCACTCATGCTGATCATATGATATGATTCACATGATGTAACAATGTTCAACCATGGTCATAAGTGATGCTTCTTCGTGATACATTCCTTATGATCCATTCGGGCAAATGGGATTTTCACTGATATACTACTGCACCCCAATGAGCGGCTGATACATCACTCACGTTGATCATGTGATGCAATTCACATGATGTATCAACCATGGTAGTCCTGCTTCTTGTGATACATTCCTTATGCATTCGGGCAAATAAGATTTTCACTGATATACTACTCACATCACTTTGATACATCAGTTATGCTTCGGCAGACAGGGGATTTACTACAAGGACTAATACATTACATGTACTGATAGTTCACTCGAGTGATACATCACAAAAAAAAGAAACACCCAAAATGGCTGTTATCATAGGGAGTCGAATGCACACATACCAGCATGGTTGATGTATCACCTAATGAGCAAGTGTGATATAACAGTCCCTGTGTTACAGCAACAAGCATGAGTAATGTATCACAATGAGCGGGTGTGATATATCAATGATATATCAACAGAGTGACAACAAGCATGAGTAATATATCAATGGGCCCCTGATTAGCGAGCCGAATGCACATACCAGCACAGTTGATGTATCACACAACGAGTGAGCCCAGGCCGGGATGGTCACCTTATGTTGATATATCACACAGACAGTGGCCAGGCAGTGGCAGGAACTCAGCATACAATTGATGTATCATGAGGGAGCTGAGGGCTACTGATGTATCATTGATAGATCAGAAGGGAGGGCAACAGGGAATTCAGACCCAGCACGAAAATCATATCAAATTTTTGTGCTAACTACCGCCCTATTGATGTATCAAAACTGCTGTATCGACTCTGCCCTTTTGTGCACTGTGAAAAGATATTTGTATCATTTAAACCTTAATCTAAGTATCCGATCGAGTCAGATTGGCTCACCAAGTAGAGCATCATGCACTGCCTGTAGGAGTTCGCGAGAAGAAGCGAAATCCGTCAACTTTTGTCCAATGACATTCAGAACAAGTCAGTAATGACAATGAGGCATGATGGTTGTTATAGGAGGACAAGCCCAAACACAGGACACAAGATCCTGCGTCTGCGTCTTTTGTTCAGTCCAGCTTGACATGTCGCCATGTGCAATGCAAGTAGCAACATGTTCGACTTTGGCTCCATTAAACTTGTCATAGGTCTCGCCTTCAGGGAGCACACCAAGAGAACGGACGCGCCATGAGTCTTTCAAAAATTTGATGCACTGACCCACAGGGTCATATGCAGAACATGCCCGAGTAGAACAGCCAATGGGTGCCATCGGCCCAGCGACTGGAGCAGGAATGACAATTCTTGAAGTGTCATCGCTGTCGGGAGTAGTGTTTAAAGGTCTGGTCCTAAGACCAACCAAAGACCACAGACTGGACCGGACCGGACCAAAAAAGACTGATTTTTTCGGTCCAGTCTTTCCCCAGTTTGACTTGGTCTTGGTCTTGGTCTTTTTGGTGAACCGATGTTGCCCCCTATTTGCATATATATTGAGGTATTTACCCTAATTTGTCCATATTTTTACGATTTACATTGAGGATGTTATGATATATTTTCCAAAACTACCCTTTTCAATGACATGCAACTTGATATTGACCATATCTATGGTCTGAATTATGTACGTATTGGCGGAATTGGAAGGCACGAGTCCCTACTACACCCGGCACAGCCATCGCTAAGCGCGATTCCCACGGTAAAAGATCGCACAAAATGACATTTCTAGTCAATAAAGTCGAAAATAACATGAATTCTTAAATGTGTTATATCTCAATGGCCCCTCAAATGATTTAGATGAAAAAAATATGGGCTGAAAGCCAGGAGTCAAAAGCATGTTTAAATAGGTCTGTCTTTCAAAAAGACTGTGGACCGAACTGGAAAAGACTGAAAAAGACCAAACCATTGGTCTTTTTTTGGTCTTAGTCCAGTCTTTTGCATATCAGAAAAATTCCAGGACCAGTCTCGGACCGGTCTTTTCCAAAAAAGGCAAAAGACTGAACCAAACCGGACCTTTAAACACTAGTCAGCATTCGGCACCTCTGCTATGAACATCGGCACACCAGCAGGGAGGTTCAGGCTTTCTCTCACAAGCACAGTGTCTTCTTCAGGATCTGGAATGATAGTAGTGTCGAGGCTGCGCAATTCTGGAGGGGTCCAGGAATAGCAAACAAAAAATTCTGCAAGTGATGGCTCAGTGTTGTACTTGATCGGTGGGGTGACGACCACCCCCTCTCTGTCCCATCAAATTATACGTGTGGTATCATGCACAATGAGTACACAGAACATGTGGGTCCAAAACTGTGAACTGAATTGTGCTGCAGTATACGCCGTGACCTGTCCCAATGTATAGAATGCTCGTCTCTGCGAGAGTGGAGTGTACAGCAAGCAAACAGGATTGTGATCAGCATCCCACTTGAACTCAATGTGTATCTCGAATTTGGAGGAATCACAAGTGATATCCTTCGAAGTCGGCTTCGCGTAAACACAGACATTGGGTTTGATTTGGAAGTCGAACCCCTGGCAGTTCAGATTGCTGTCCACTCGAGTGTGTGAGTCGACAAACTGTAAGTCTGGCACTTCAGTCAACCCGAAAACAGTGCCTCTTAGGTGTATTTTTTGACCCAATAATACACCTCAGAGGTCACTTTTCAAGGGTTCGCCCCATAATTTTGTAGAGAATTCAGTGGGTATGCCCAAGGGTGTTTCTATCAAAGACATATATGTTCGCCTTTTTTGATCATGGGCATGCCCAATACATTTTCTGCATGTTATCTGGGCATATCTTAGGTGATTTTCATGGTCTTCCTGGAAATTTCCATACACTTTTTAGCATCATTTGGGCACATCCTGGATCATTATTTGGGCATATCTCCATACACTTTTTAGAATTATTTGGTTGGTATTTTTGAGTATTATGTGGGCACTTCTTTGTGGTTTTTGTAGCATTCCTGGACATGTCCTAAAACCTAGTAGACATTCCCAGAGCATTATTTGGGCATATCCTGGGTGATTTTTCTCAAACTCTGGGACCCTTTTTTGGGTATGTTCAAGCATTATATGGGCACTTCTTGGTGGTTTTTGTATTATACATGGACATGCCCGCAGTGCTTGATATGGATATGTTCTAACAGTTACTTGGGACCTGCACATACACACAATATACACAATGGACATATCCAGTGTCATGCATTGGACATGTCCATCAATATTTTTTATGTCAGGGCACACCCATTCATTGATTGAATGTGTCTTAACAGTTACTTGGGGACCTCATGGACATATTTAGTGTCATGCATTGGACATGTCCATTAACATTTTCTATGTCAGGGCACACCCACTCATTGCATTGGATACATTCCACCTCACATGGTGGACATGCCCTGTCTTGAAAAGGGCATCCCCCTAGGTGCCTATGGCTAATATTGACCAATGAGAATGCTCATATCACCGGGTTTTGGCGACCATTTTGATCATATCTCAACAGATTAGATCAGATAGATTAGATTGTTTTCTGGTGACACCAAAAATAGACTAATGAATTTTCTTTTTTTGGAATAAATTTAATCAGAATGCTCATATTGCCGGGGTTTGGCGACCATTTTGATCATATCTCAACCAGATTAGATCAAATAGATTGGATTGTTCAATGAGTGGGTGTACCCCTGACAGAAAAAATGTTGATGGACATGTCCAATGCATGACACTGGATATGTCCATGGATCCCAAGTAATTGTTAAGACACATTCAATGCAATGAATGGGTGTGCCCTGATATACAAAATATTGATAGACATGTCCAATGCATGACACTGGATATGTCCATGGTATATATTGTGTGTATGGGCAGGTCCCAAGTAGCTGTTAGGACATATCCAATGCAATGAGTGGGTGTACCCTGACATACAAAATATTGATGGACATGTCCAATGCTCCTTGATCTATACAGGTCAGATAGTCAACAAACATAAGTTATCTATGACCGATTTCCAAGTTCCAATGATGTAAATGACTCACAAATGGTTTGTATGCATCAACCTCCTTTTTAGAACCAATCGTGCCAGAGAATAGAGATTGATTTGATTGTGTGTACGGCATAAAATCAACAGCATGATAACCGTCTATTTTAGATGTGGGTAGAAATCAAGAATGAAACTCCTCTGGTGGCATTGGGCCAACCAAGTAGTTTTTCATCTCTTTACCCATCACATGCATTGTGCAGTGGCGATAGCGAGTAAACATAGAGAAAGTGTGTAAGTGGCCAACATATGTTTTATTGGAGTGTTGAGTGGAAGAGATGATTTGGGCTGTTTGGTAGAAGAAACAGGTGTTAGCGTCCCTTTGTGCTGTGTAGATGTCAGTGGGAGTAACATGGTATGTGAGAGTGTTTGTCCAAGGGGTCCTGGAGAGTGTGCAGGAGGAAGGGAGTCCGGACGTCTGCGACGACCAGAAATCATGTACCGGTGATGGTCCAGTATGGATAGTGATTGCAGGTCCAGTTGCCAGACTGGTGAAAGACCGGCAACCGAACTGGACCAACACCAGTTGCAACCGGACCACAGTTGCCAGTTGCCGCTAACTCAAATGGCTGCCAGTCTAGTTGCCCGAAAATCTCGATATTAAAAAAGCCGATGGAAAGCTGGTTGCCCCCCAGAGGGGTCACTACATATACCCCCATTTACACAAATATTTATATATTTTTAGGTATTTATTTGGAATTTGTACACAATAATCTAGATTTTATTGACATCCAAGTTGAGAATGGTCATATCTCCGGTGTATCTACGCCGAATAACATAATACTTGGATTAGCCGACTTTCAAGGGCCTCAGCTAACATCAGTACAGCCACCGCTAAGATCGCCTATCACACAGTGTGATGCTATCTTTAGGTCGATCACTCGAAGATTTATCGAAAATATCAATGCATTTTAAAATGGCTATATCTTGGGAATGGCTTAACCGATTTACATAAAGAAAATATGGGTAGAAGGCTGAGAGTAGCTAGTAATTTCGAGCATCTCGAAAACCGGTTAAAAACCGCAACCAGACCAGCAAAAGACTGATTTTACTGGTTCTCATCAGTCCTGGTCTGGTTTTTTGAAATTCCGGTTGTTCTGGCAAGCCTTGGTCCCGACTGAACCGGACCTTCAAACACTAAGTACGGAGCAGAATGAAATAGTAGAGGCAGACCGGCATTGGTCCGAGCCGGAATGGCAGGGAAAATGGCAGAGTTGTAGCTATATGTATACCAGAAGCCCAAGTCAATTATGTGAGGTCATATAACTCAGAATAATAAATGTAAAATGATGTTCCATGGATTTTGCAAGCCATCAGTGGCACCCATGATGTCATTTCAATGTTTCAATGTTTTTGATATATTTCCCACGCTCCAGGAGGCTTCTTTGACTCCTCCTGCCCTCAATTCTTGGTGGAATCTCTTCAAACCAATGAGAGGACTGTGTCTATATGTCCCTCACAGTGCTGTGAATTTGCCCTGACAATATGTGCAATATATTATTTTCTATTCCCCAAAAGCTGAAATGTCGAAAATAGTGATTTGTGACCCATCAGAGAGCCCAGTAAATCAGCTAAAGTGATGGAACTCAAGGGAATACATGCAGGCAGATGTTCCATATTTTTCTGAGCTATCAGCATCCACTGTATAACTGCATTGAACAAAAAAAGGCCAGGAAGGAGAACATCTCATAACATCACAAGCTTTTATCCCAGTCCAAAGTCCTTCTGATATGTTGTAGATATATATGAAGGGGATGTGGGGATGTACTCTTCAAGCCCATATGAATATGTTGAAAGGGGCAAAAATGCGAACATGTTTTCTGTTTTCCCCCTATCTTTTTGTTCATCTCATACAACCATGTACTCATTTAAGTTGTAGGAATGGTTTATTATAGCATATACATGTCTATACACTCACACAATGTATAATGCCAGGGGAAAGCAGGGGAATGAGGAGGAAAACATTTAATGAGTGAGATTCCCAAAATGGCAATGTAGTAGGAGTAGTGGCTGCATTTGGTGCGCTTCTTGATTATGTAACCATATACAGTCGACTCCCTCATAACACATACCAGGGATAACCCATACTCCCTTATAACCCATACCTTTTGAGCTGTCCTGACAGGTATGCGTTATGAGAGAGCCAACTGTAGATGGCTGAGGCAGAAGCCCCTGTCAAGAAAGGGGCAGTATCCAAAGCTGCGAAAATTTGTTCCCAAAAATGAAACTCATTATTTCTTTTTGCTTTCACCAGAAAAGTCGTAGCCCCTGTTTTTCTAATTCCAATGGTGTGACAATCTAATCAATTAGATTAGATTAGGATGAGATATGATCAAAATGGTTGCGAAACCCGGGCGATATGAGCATTCTAATTGGTCAATATTGGCCAATGGTAATGTGCTGCCATTTGACAAAAAAGTGGCTGTGCAAACATTTGTAAATTTTAATTGTAATCCAAAAGCAATGATAGCAATATCTGGTCAGTTCAGATAATGGCAATGTGTTGCCATTTGACAAAAAAGTGGCTATGCAAACATTTGTAATTTTTAATTGTAATCCAAAGCAGTGATAGCAATATCTGGTCAGTTCAGATGTGTATTTGTAATCAGCGATGCCCCTATGATTAGTCAGCCCGGCTGCACCTTGGCTGGTGGCCACTAGCCAAAGGGCTACTAGTGATTGCCATGATATCTGTCAACCCTTTAACTGGACATTGCCAGTACTTTGGGCCAAATATTAGAATGGCTGGTGCCTCGACAGAGAGTGATACATACTACTAGTGTTTAAAAGTCCAGTCCTAGGACCGACCAAAAACCGGTCCGGTCTTTCCTGGTTTTTGTTTCACTTGGTCTTGGTCTTTTTGTTTTGGGAAAAATACCGTGACGAGTCTTTTGGGAGGACCGATTGTACCTCCTATTTGGTAATATATTGATGTATGTTCCCTGATTTTTGCATATGTTTACGATTTTATCTGAGTGAGTTATGATATTTTTTGTAAAAGTACCTCCTTCCATAACATACTACTTGAGTTTGGCTGTATCTTTACCGTATCTGGACGGTAAGTCGTCATTAATAGCGGAAATGAAAGCCAGGAATCTCTGCAAAACTCTGTACAGCCACCGCTAAGCGCCGGACCCGCGCCATTCTATCTCCTGACATGGGTTTTCAATGTCAATCTTAACCAAAATAACATGTAATCTTAAAATGGTGATATCTCAACTGCGTGTGAACCGATTTACATGAAAAAAATATGGGGCAGAAGCCCAGAGTGTTTGGTCCTTCAAAAAGACTGAAGGACCGGACCGGACCGAACCGAAAAAGACCGGTCCTGCGGTTTTTTTCGGTCTTGGTCCGGTCTTTTCCAAATCAGGAAATTCCCAGGAACGGTTTCGGTCCAGTCTTTCCAAACAAGGCAAAAAGACTGGACCGGACTTTTAAACACTACATACCACGTAAACTACAGACGGGCCCACCTCCCGAGCATGACTCCAGACCCGTTGTAGAGCCCTGTAGGTCTCTGTTTGGATATCAGCCATTTTTCACACTTTCCAGATACTCTCCACCTCTTCCCTACCTATCTCTGGGCCTGCCTATCACAGACCGGACCTGTTTCTCTCAACTCCGGACCTCCTTCGATTCATACCAGTACTCCTGTACACCAGGACTTCTGTACCTAGACCGGTCTGTGTTCGTCGCAGACAGGAGACTCCGAGTCTTACCTTAGAACTACTTTTCTCTTTGTTTGGTTTTGTCTTGAATTTGCTATATCTACTTCATATGTAGCTACACAGTCCTGGGAATGCCCATATGTATCAGGTTATGAAATACACTTTTCGACATCTACCACTTACCATCTATTCGCGAGTCATCCGCCTTCACCTCAATAGCTCACTATGGAGCTCCCCATCACTGTCTATTACTGGACCACAACCGGACTACCCTCAGCACCACCGGACTACTTTTGGACCACTGTTCAACACTGTTCCCCGCGTCTAGGAAGACCCCCGAACTCACTGGACCCCTTTAGGGTCGAGCCTTTCGCAAGGCGAACCCCTGATGACTACTTGACTACACCACCAGTCAGGTTGTTGTCTATACACCGTATTCCACGCTCGGGCCCTTCGATTCAGAGTGATATCGATGTCGTATCATACGAGCAGGCCCCTCGACGGAGAGTGATACATATAACGTACACTACGGACAGGTCCACCTCCCGAGCATGACTCCGAACCCGCAGTAAATGCTCGGGCCCCTCAACTCAGAGAGATACCAAGTCGTATCATACGAGCGGACCCCTTGGTGGAGAGTGATATGTTCCACATACACTACGGATGGGCCCACCTCCCGAGCATGACTCCAGACCTGTAATAAACGCTCGGGCCCCTTTATTTAGTGTTTCAAGGTCCGGTTGACGAACTGGAAAAAAACTGGGGACCGGACGCAACCTCTGATGGTTGCAACCAGACCTGGTTGCCAGTTCATGCAGTTCATTCTAACTCTGGTTGCCGGTTGCACATGTTACAGATAGTAAGCAAAAACTGACACTAACCGGTCTCAACCGGCTGGGTAGAAGACTAGTTGCTACCGTGATGAACACATTGTATACTACTCAGAAATAATGTCAATGTCTGTCTCTTGATTCTCCCACTCCGCCATCTCAACATCTCGAGCCAACAATTCCTCAAACTCAGTCAACGGCACCACTTCTACCTCAGCTGAATTGGATTTTGCTGAGTCCTTGATGTTTTTGCACCATGCATGCTTGAGAACCTGCAAGTACTCAAACTTGTTGGCACCAAGACTGGAGCAGCGGTCAATTTCAATTTCGCCAGCAGCAGAAAACAAATGTTCAGATGAAACGGACAAAGCAGGGACATCGCAGATGTATGACTTGCCCACCATCCAATGATATCTATATGCTTGCTGACATCTGGCGACAGTGCCACCACAAACTCAGCAATGGCTTTCAGCAGGTCCTCTCTCAAGAACTGCACTGTCCGTGTCGTACTTGATGCAAACATATCAGCAAGTTGCTGGCCACTCTTCACCTGCTTCTTCACTTCCTGCCTCACTTTCACCAACTCTCGAGGCAGTGCATGATGGTTCTCCGCAATATTCCCCTCTGCACAGTGCACTTTGTACAGCTTATAGTGAGTTCAAATGTGCTGCCAACAAGAAGAGTTACTTTCAACGTGGAAGGCCTTCTGTTTCGAACAGTGCTTCAAGATAAACTTGTTGTCCTGCCTATACCCGAGCAAGGTAAGTAAATAAATTACTTGACTCGGAGACAGGAACTTGAACTGACCTGCATTCATTGCACCAGCGTCCCCGCAACACATCTTCTCTGCCATCTGAATGAGAGAACTTCACGGTGCACCAATCAGAAAATATTGCAATTAAGTCGTCCGCTTGTTTTTCTTCATGATGACCAGTGTTGGAACGTGCGCAATATGCTCGTCGTCTAGGTCTGGGCTGTCTTTGTCATGCTCCTGGACATCATCAACATCATCCTCGTTTCAGGTCAATGTTCAACAACACACCTCATCGCCTCTGCGCATTTCGTCGTCAGGACGTTCCTCCTCGGTCATCTCGACCGAGTCGCCAATTACCGCTACACTACTACATCTCTATGACAGGGCAATCTCTTCAACAGCGACCAATCCAGGCTGTAGGACAATATCAGAAGCAGACTTCGGGAACTGTCGGCGAGCCCGCTTTGCCTGTCTGCAACTCCTTTTCTTGTTCATATGTGACTGATCCTTGTCTTCTGTCGTGTCTGATGATTCCTTGCTACTAGATGACTTCGCCCGTTTTGTCCCTTTCTTGGAAGTAGTGGCTGTTTTGCCAGTGTTCGAGGAGAACGTGAGTAGGTTTGTTGGGAATATGAAGTGGCCTTTTGTTGGGAATGTGGCCTTTTGTGTCAGCTGGCGGGTACAATCAGATTTTTAAAAAAATGATTGGATTTTATACTACCATGCAGCATGTACTACACGAGGATCAGTTGCAACTGGGTGCAACCTTGGCATGTTTCTTTTCTTCCATATATGGGAAATGCAAACGTTCACATTTTCCTAATATGGTAATCCTGTTGATTCAACACTTCATTCAACCATTAGTAGCTACTGCTCATCTGGTATGGCTTGCAGTTGCAGAGAGAGTACTGATATGGTGGTACAGGGATGGTTGAAGATGGGAACTGAAGATGGTATGTAGGAGTTGGATGATGAAAGGAGAGCCTGAGGGCGATAAAATTTGTCACATGTCACATTGTGACATGACTAACAAGGTAAGCTGTTATATACTTAAATACTATGAATATCTGTCACATTTTTAAAGGTCATCAACCAACACTACTCGCTACATATCTATAACACATACTCCTTCCATTATGTCATTGTAATATCAGTCTTTTTTGGTCCCGGTCCGGTCTTTTCCAAAAAAAAGCAAAAGACTGGACAGGACCTTTAAACACTAGTCACTAGAACAACAGTCCAAATTTCTATGAAAAGAAAACTGACTCAAGAGAATATAGCCTATTTAGGAAGGTGGGGCATCAAGGCGCAAGTCTTGAGCTTGGAGTCAAAGTCATACATGGTAATTTATCTCAGATCCAAGGACATGGTAAACTATGCTTATAGTTTAACTCAAGTCGAGAAGGTCACAGATCTAAGTCAATAATTTTGTCCAATATGGTTCCTCATACCACTCCACTCCTGCAATGATAGTATCAGCCACTGAGCCCATGTCAGTGAGGATCTAGATCACATCTCAATCCTATGTAGTGAAGCAGTCAAATGACCAGATAAAACACACTCTGAACAAAGTGTGTCCTGAAGCAGTCCTCACAACAGTAACGTGGCCTTGCACTCAGTGTACCACAGCCACAAGCTTTACATTGATAATCACCATGACCTTCCAGGTGAATGAACTCGTCAAGAAATGATGAGCATCCAGGGAGCCACTGTTGAAGAAGTGGGTAGAGCTGTGCATCATCAGACAGGTTTATAGCTCCAACTTGAATCAAATGTGCTTGCTTACATGTATTTGTCTTTTTATAGGTTCCCTAGTGTCATCTTCGTCTACACCTTGCTCCAGCTTGATTCCCATATCAATTTCATTTGTCAGGGTCTCCTGCCAGTGTTCGCTCACAGCACCAGATGATGTTGGTTGGTTGTTCTCAGTTACTGACTTTGCTTCCATAAAATTTGAATGTATTGATATGTATATGTTTCCCTGTTTGTTGTCTCGGTATGTATGGTGGTGATTGAATGTCACTTCATTATACTCAGGCTTGAGCTTAGTAATGTGGGATTTCTTGGTAGGTCGTCCACCACGGACCACCAGGCATGTTGAATGAGGAAGACAAGAAAGACGTGAGCGAAGGCCATGGAACTGATGTGAGCTGGCATCAGGGAATACTCACAATTCATGTATTCTCATAATCAACAAATTGACTGATCAAGGCAACACTATTAGCTGATAATGACAGAACCTGGTCCTAGTACATCACATCAAGAACGACTGTGGTAAATGGCAATAGGAAATTGTGGGATGTGTCCAAACTAAGTAACATACCAATGTGCATGTCCATCATCTGTGCAGCCTGGGAACCACTCATGATTAAAATTAATGATACTCAATCAAGATGCCAGTGCATGTTGATCGCCCGGATCTTTGTTATCCCATGCTGGCCGGTGTGAAGACTAGAGAGGACCTTGTTGTGTTCATATTGAACAACAGGAGAGTGACTGAAGAGACGAGGCAGCACACACTGAAAGGACTAGGGCCCTTCTCAGCAACCGGGTTTGGGATGGTTTGGGATAGTTTGGTTTGTTAGACCGAAACCATCTGTCTCTCCCAAACCAGGTGGCTGAAAATTCCCACGTGTTCGAAATTATGTAATTTATTATTTAATTAGATTGTACCGTGACAATATCACTACTACCCACACAAATCCATGGTCATTGTGCATCATCCTGTTACTTCTGCCACTCAGGCTCACCATCTTCTATACAAAAAGTGCAAGGCACTTGCCCTTGTTGCTGCTATTACTGCTGGGGCATTATGCTCACAGTTTTATTCACATTATCACAACAAGACTCCTAAGCGCAACTCCATCCTCACCGGCCAGACATGGGTTGACGAGCTTTTGGATGGGCTTGAACAAGCATGTTTACCAACAGCTACTGGTGGTCCTTCGGAAGAAGACCGATTTTCGAGGCACTCGCTATGTTTCAGCCTCTGAACGGCTGGCTATCTTTCTCTACCTTGCTGTGACGGGTCTTGGCCAACACCATCTTGAGGAACGTTTCCAGAGGGCTCCTGGGACAATCTCCAAGTACTTTGTTTTCCTAAAAATTGGGTTGTGACTAATTGTTGAAATTTGATAGAGCTGTACATGATGTTCTCGATGCATTGACAACACCTGCCTTTTATAAGGCCTATGTCCGACTTCCATCTATGGTTACACCTCTGGCTGACGAAATCCGCGACAATCCCAAGTTCTATCCTTATTTCAAGGATTGTGTGGGTTCCATTGATGGCACTCACATCAGCTCATTTGTCCCTGAAGAGGCAGTTGCTTGCTACCGTGATCGAAAAGGTGGCCTCTCACAGAATGTCCTTGCTGCCTGCTCACAGGACATGAGATTTGTCTATGTCTTCAGTGGATGGGAAGGGAGTGCTGCTGATGGCTTTATCTTCAGTGAAGCTCGTCAACGAGATTTGGCTGTTCCTGAGAGCAAGTACTATCTTGCTGATGCTGGATTTCCACTTTGTGATGCTCTCCTGGTTTTTTATTGTGGAGTTCGATATCATCTCAAGGAATGGACTTCAACAAATCAAAGGTATCTGTTCTCATACTAATTTCTTACACATTCCTCTAACTTGAAATTTTTAGACCCCAGAATTATCAGGAGCTATTTAACCTCCGTCATGCAGAAGCTCGGAATGTTGTGGAGCGCTTCTTTGGTGTTGTTAAGCACCGCTTCAAGCTCATGGTTGCTGTTACGATTGTCTCCTGAGTTCTCTCTATGCCTCTTCTTTCTCTCTTTTTGCTTTGCTTATCGCGTTTACCTTGTATTCACAATGTATCATAGATCTCGGGCGATTTCGTGTTTCGTTCCACATCGCTGATGATCCGATCTCTTCCTATCCTTGTTCCGAGTTTTCCCTATCTCTGCTGACTCATGATGATGCCATTGCTTCATCATCAATCTGTCATCATTCATCATTGTATGACCGATCCTCCACAGCTTCTTATCATCCATACTGCGGATGACGTGTTCCTTCCTCCCGATTCCATCGTGTTCCATCTCTTTAGTATTTAAGGACTATCTTGATACTTTGTAACCCTAAGCTAAAGCTACTTGGAAATACACCTTGTTCTCTGCCAACCCTTGAGTCCCTTCGTCCCTCAGTCCCTTCGAACCTCAGCCCTCTCGGGTGTGTCCCTTAGTTCTAAAACCTTAGGTCTTAGTCTTCGAGTGACGTGACTCTTCGTGAGTTCCTCCTTGTAAGAATACTCAGTACTTGAGTCTCGCCAGATGATACGTCTGCTTGGCTCGTCTTTAGTCTTAGCCTTCGCATCCAAGTCTACATCCGACCCTACCCGGGCCAGCTGTAACAGTTGCATCACCTGAATATGACCTTCGCACTCAGGCACAAATGATCCCTGCCATTTGTGTCCTTCATAATTTCATCCGCATCCATGACCAAGATGATGCTGTTCAGCTTGACAACCAACATCTTGGAGGGCTGAATTTAGGAGGGGATGCGGACAGACATTTGAATCTGGACTCGGACAATGGTGATGGTGTATTGGGTGGTGACATAACTGCAGCAGAGTCCAGACGGGCCAGTGCAAAGAGAGATCATATTGCCAAGGAGATGTATAAGGACTACACCAGTGACACCACTAACTAACATGATTTTTTACTAGCTAGTACTAGCCCGTAAAAATTACTGTCTAATCCCCATGCCTCCGTGCAAAATGGGTCTTGTACCCGTGGTCTGTGGATGCCGCTGAAAAACCCCCTTAGTGACAGGTACACGCCGTCTCATGATCACGTCGTGTTTGGTCGTCACGCCATCTCGTCTGCATCAACATTGCATCAACATAAAAACAACAAGACAAAAAGACCCACGAATCAGAAGAGACGGCCGCTCGGCTGTCTCGGCGACAACATGGGCGACAACACAGCGTCGTCTCAGCGTCTTGTCGCGCCGTTCCGCTCGTTCAAGTGGTTGTCGAGCCAGGCGCGGCACTGTGAATTAGATGGAAGCGGTCAAAGACGCGCTCGTTGAGACATATGATGCTCGATGCCCTTGTTTTGCATCAAGTTGTTGGTCTGTCATCTCCTTGGTGCGTCGCGATCGCTCGTTGTGTCTCGGCGCTCCATCCTTGTGTTCGTTCAACACTCGTTCAAGTTTCCCTTGGTGAGTCATTGACGGATCGTTGTCGTGGTTCTCAGCGTCCATCGCGTCTCATCAGTACGCGTCATCTGAGTCGTCGTCGACTGTTCTCATTGATGATTGCCTCGCGGCGTTGTTTTTTGTTGTCATGTCACAAGAGTCGCGGTGCAAGTGCGGATGGACACTGCCACACTAGCAGCGGTGTTTGAACGGTGGGAACAAGGACAATGATGTCCGACT
>JBBPPO010000084.1:0-19076 GCA_038092055.1 Leccinum glutinopallens
CTTGTGGTGACATTGTAATGCCTAGAAGATATCTGGATGACAATCCTAAAATCAGCCTGGAAGGATCATGGTAAAACTTGATCATGAATTTCAATTTACCTTCTCAATGTCAATCTATTGATCAGAACAAATATGTGTGATAATATTAGGTCAGACCCTGTTCAACAATTATAATCCAAACATCATCAAGGGCTTGTGGTGACATTGTAATGCCTAGAAGATATCTGGATGACAATCCTAAAATCAGCCTGGAAGGATCATGGTAAAACTTGATCATGAATTTCAATTTACCTTCTCAATGTCAATCTATTGATCAGAACAAATATGTGTGATAATATTAGGTCAGACCTTGATCAATAATTATCATTCACACATCATCAAGAGCCTGTAGTGACAATGGAATGCCTAGAGGATATCTGGATGACAATTCTAAGATCAAACTGGAAGGCCATGGCAAAATGAAGGCAACAGAAAGCCTAAGATATGACTATAATATAAAATGCTGGTATTAGTTGGCAATTCATTATAACTATCAATCAGTCCTTTAACATAATTGGTCGAGCATAACCAAGAGCTGGCATACTGGATGATAGTTGATCAGCAATTATCAGACTATCACCATTTAGAATTTAATGTGGCATTGGATCATTGAGCTGTAGTTCAGAATTTATATTTATAATGATCTTGGATCAGATTCTGATCAATAGATACAATTTACACATCACATTAAGAGTTTCCAGTGACATTTATACACCTAATAATCAGGAAATTGTGGTGATGATGATATATCCAGATACAAATTACAATTGAATCCCAGCAAGATAGATATAGATAATAGTTGATCGGCAATTATAAGTTCATCATCATTCTGCCAATAGACCTCACTGATGCAATCAATCCAACATGATAGATCAGACCATATATATGTAATAATATTAGGTCAAACCCTCATCAATAATTACAAATGCTGGACTGGAATGATACATTGCCATGCAACAATTCTTATATAGACTTAACTGTCACATCTATTCACACAGAGCTTAGACTAGATCCAATGATTGGTGATGACATAGTACTTCATGTACACCATTCAAATTGAAAATATTATTCATTTTGTAAACAACCTATATACTAATTAGGAAATTGAGCAGAGGATGATATATACTATAACCTACAATTGCATCTCAGGGATATAAATCAAATAATGGTTGATCCACCATTATCAGTCAATCTTCATTCAGAATATAAAGTGAAATTGGACTATCAGAGTATTCCTTGCTGATAGGATCAGGATCAGTCATGGGGAACATGGCAGCATTGATCATTGAGGTACCACCATACCAGGCACTGTCTTGATGTCATTCTATAGATCAGAATATGTATTCATGATGATTTTTGTTCAGACCCTGATCAATAACTATAATCCACACATCATTAAGAACCTGCAATGATATTTGAATGCCTAGAGGATATATTTCTGACAACCCTAAGATTAATCATGGGGAACATGGTAGACACTGTCTTTAATGTCATTCCATAGATCAGAATATATATTCATGATGATCTTTGTTCAGACCCTGATCCAAGCCAATAATCATAATCTACACATCATTAAGAGCTTGCAATGATATTCAAAAGTTTAGAGGCTAGTTGACATTGATTGAAAAGACTAGGATCAGTATTGGGGCCAAGGAACAAAGGTAAATGGGTGTGTCTTAATGGTGTAGCTGTATCAGGATATATTCTTTGCCCACTGCCACTGGCAGGCCCTGGGGGCCTTCACTGGTAATCTGGTGCTCAATCACTGGAGTGCAAGCTACTGTGCAACTTGAAAGCACTTGCACTTACGGTACTTACCAGCACAATCACACGAATGAATGCAGCACTGGGTAAGCACGAATGCACACAACAACAAAGGTGCCCGGCAGGAGGGTATGTGACATAAGATGAGGATCAATATCACAGTGTACTAAACGAACGGCAGAGAACTTGTCAAAAGTCTGTGCAGGTTGCGCCAACTAGTACTATACTATGTTCACTTGCCATCATTACTTCACGATGCAACCCAAGCCGGATGGTGAAGATGAAGTTGGCACACCTTGTGCTACTCTTTTTCCGTCTCGAACTACTGCTGGTATATACGAGCTATTCTCTTTTTGAGCGGGGTATGAGAAGACACAAAGATCGTCACCGTCAGTCGAACCATCCCGCCCTCTTCATCGCCTCTCCGAGTCCATCCCATTCGCCTCGTTCATTTTCAGACGATGCTACGCTTTCCTGCCCGCCAGCTCAGTAACGAACCTAGCCCGCGTGTCAGCAAGTACTCCCTCTCGAGAAGACTACACGCACCTCAGACACTCGTCCAGCCGCCAGCGAATGCCCAGATCGACAGCAGGACCCTCCTTACCCTTGGCGGCCCAGGCAACACCCGCCTACTCAACGCCCATATCATCCCTGCCACAAACATAGCATGCGCACCCTTCTCGTCTAGCACTACCTCCTCCTCCGTCTCCGTCTCCGGTCGTTGCGGCTGGGGCGTCTGTCACCCGTCCTCGTCTTCCTCTCCCTCCCCGTCCACAGCTCCATGACCATGACCGTTCATACGCACCGCTTGCGCATCAGCACCAACACCACCTCCTCTTCGTCGTCCATCGGATGAAACGACTCCCCACTAGGTCGCGGCAGCGCCTCGAACGACGCGTCTGCCGTGCCCCTTCTGCGCCACTCGCATTCCCACTACCCGCACCCCCCACCCAGAAATCAAGACCAGACCGCACGCTCGACACCGTCCCAGGCGCGCGTCGATCGGGAGCAATTCAAGGTCTGAGATTCGCGGTGCGCGTGATCGGAAGCGCGATGGTTGTGGTGGACGTTCGAGGGTGGACTGCACCCGGAGCTTTGGAGGTACTCGCTCGTGGGTAGGCTGAGTGCGGGACCATCGCGGCTGGAGTTGAGGACGAGCAGGGCATGCGGTGGTGCATGGCGTGCGAGGGAGAGGATCATTGCGTGGGAGGTCGGTGCAGCGCCGGGGGAGATCGAGGTTGCAGAGCCAGGTTGACCGGGTTGAGTTGGGCTAGCGAAGGAGGGAAACGTAGTGGAAGCGAGGAAGATGACGTCTGCATAGTCGGAGGAGCTGTCGAGCATGACCTGTTAAATCAGCGAACGGACGTTGTGCCAAGGGAGGGGACTGACCGCATGAACGCCGTCACGAGCGCGACGCCCGAGATCGACAGAGATGACGCATCTGGAGCGCCATTGTCGTTCGCGGGCGAGACCATCTACGCCAATGTTGTTGGCGAGGGTGTTGTGCACGCTGCGGCCCTCAAAGTGGAGCCAGTCAAAGGGTGCGGGGGAGTGCAGACTCGGGCTGGGGATGCTGTAAGAATGGGGTGAAGGTGGGGACGCGCTGTTCGTCGAGGTGGCGGGGCGGTTCGACGTGGACAGGCGCGGTGCAGACGGTGGAGCGGGGTGCGTGCGTGCCTTGAGGAACCTTGACGCCTTTGAGTTTGTTGTGCGAAGTTATCGCCGTCGCTTACGTCCGCGCAGACGCCAGCCCTTTCGATCTCAACCTCCAACTCGCACGCCATCGTCTGCATCGTCCTCGTCTCCCAAACCACACGCGCGACTCGTCAGGCCTAGGTCGGTGTCGGTGTCGAACACTGCAGAAAAGTAGTACGCAGAAAACGAGCACCGTCGCGGACGTGACAGGCCAGTCATTTGATGTACCGCATGTGCCGGTGTCGTCGGTGTCGAGTGGGGGAGGTCGTTATGGATCGATCGGGAAGTGTAGGGTGTGGGGCCCGAACAAGGGTCCGCTGGTGAGGATGCCATAATTGCGGTCGATCTCGCACAATGCGAATCGGATGACGAAGAGTAGGAAGCTCATAGTACGATAGAAGGATAATAGCAGACATCACATTGTTACTTACTTAACATAAAGCCTGGACTGCACCCGACATTACTTAAGTACAAGGTATCGGACACAATCCCGTCGCCTCGCGACCTGCGCCCGCCCGAACCGCCGATTTTGGTAGTACGGCCCGAGAAATCAAAAGGGTGGCTTCGGCGACTGAGCATGCCGAGCGTGAACGTGGCGTTGTCGCTCGACGCCAAGAAGTGAAAGGATTTCAGATTTCTGTGGTGGGACCGTCAGGTTGAACGGGGATATATGTGAGGTGAGGCGTACCGGGGAGACGTCATGGTGCGATGACCTTGATGTCTGGTTTGAGGCGGTAAAGGGCGAGCTCGAAGCGAACTTGATCGTTTCTTTTTGCCTGTGCAACCATGAGAAACGTAACTGTGGGGCCAGGTCAGAGAGGAGCCGAACGATGTCATCCTTCCCTCTCTGCGACGGCGAGCGAGGTACCAAGCAGGTACACTGGCACGTTCTGTTCGGATCGTCGATCAGAGTGAGAACACGATCAGCCAAGTCCTGTCGACGCAATGGAGGTGAGCATGGAAGTGTAAGACGATGTTGTAACTTGCCTCTTCTTGTCCGACGTCGGACATGAAGGCGAGGACCTGGTATCCCCCGTTCGACGCGCCGCGAGAGGTATCTGTCGATCTGTCAATCAGTGATAAGTTTGCAAGCATAAATGAGACGAACGCAGCGAGACCGCCAGAGTAGGCAAGCAAGACGCAACCTTTCGTGGATGCCATGGATGTTGGTTGTGGTGGAAGCAAGGGAAAAAGAGAGAGTCAGCCTGTGACCGGGTGACCGTGACCGAGTAGTGACTCGGATGCGATCAGATAATCCATCCTTCACCTTTACCACCAACAGACGATGGAATCTGGACAAGAAGGCTTCAATTCCGAGCCTTTTCTCACCTCTAGATCGGAACACATGGTTTTCTGGTCCCCGGAATGGCAAAATCTAAATGGTTGGCACACTCCTGGCAACCTCGTCGCTGACAGCGTGACACACGCGAGTCACGGTCACGGTCACGGTCACAGCGGTGGCAATCGCCGTCGCACCGGCGGTCACCTGAATTCCGAAGGGTATTAGTAGAAATTTCATTAATATTGACTACTGAACTGACAATTTACTATCTTCTACTAGTCATGAGATTGAAATGGTTTATTCCAATGCATTAGTTGGTGCATTAGGACAGCCATCTATCCATACTTGGAATCAGACTGACTCTCAGCTCCGAGTCTATGATCTGGATCATACTAGTGGTCCTGTCACTCAGGATGATGCACAGGGCAGGAGCTTCGATAGCAACATGATTACCCAGACTTCAGGTAAGTTTCACTGTTCTTTGTTTGTTAAAATGAAACAATTGAAACTATTTCCTAGATGGCTGGAATAATCCAACCACATTCATGGAGTAAGACTCATTCCTAATTACATATTTCTGCTGCTTATAACTTATTTGAGTATTAGAAGCCAGAATACAATGGTTGAGGATGCTGGAGATATGCTAGTGGAGCACTTCAACCACACTACAAGCGGTTTTTTCAATCACTGGAATCTAAGTATGGCAAGGCATGGGAATTCTACTGGTGAGATGTTATTTCATATGATTAACATGTATTTTAATTGAACTTTGCCAGCCACCCCCACAGATCATTTGGGTAAGTATTTATTGAATTTCATCAAATGCTACTAAGTCACCACAGGTGGAAATCATCAAGATACAGATGACTCTAGTGAGTACTTCAAATTATTCCATTCAATCAAAAACCCTAATGACATTTGACTTGTCATCACAGGTCAACATTATCAAGACATAGCAGGTCACTCTGGTAAGTATCCATTCTATCTCATCAACAATTTCAATGAGAGTTGAGCTATGCCATTCACCACAGGTGGCCATCATCAGGGAACTAATCTCCCTCAGGCTGGTGAGCAATGATTCTATTTTACTCATGATTTCAATGGCAGTTGAGCTATACTACTAAGTCACCACAGGTGGCCATTACTATCAAGGCCCAGATCAAGTTGGTGAGTGATTCAAATTATTCTATTCAATCAAAACTCTAATGACATTTGACATGTCATCACAGGTCAACATTATCAAGACATAGCAGGTCACTCTGGTAAGTATCCTTTCTATCTCATTAACAATTTCAATGAGAGTTGAGCTATGCCATTCACCACAGGTGGCCATCATCAAGGAACTAATCTCCCTCAGGCTGGTGATTATTGATTCTATTTTACTCATGATTTCAATGGCAGTTGAGCTATACTACTAAGTCACCACAGATGGCCATTACTATCAAGGCCCAGATCAAGTTGGTGAGTGATTCAAGTTATTCTAATCAATCAAAACTCTAATGACATTTGACATGTCATCACAGGTCAACATTATCAAGACATAGAAGGTCACTCTGGTAAGTATCCTTTCTATTTCATCAACAATTTCAATGAGAGTTGAGATATGCCACTCACCACAGGTGACCATCATCAAGGCACTGATCTCCCTCAGGCTGGTGAGTAATGATTCTATTATACTCATGATTTCAATGGCAGTTGAGCTATACTACTAAGTCACCACAGATGGCCATTACTATCAAGGCCCAGATCAAGTTGGTGAGTGCTTCAAGTTATTCTATTCAATCAAAAGTCTAATGGCATTGGACTTGTCATCACAGGTCAACATTATCAAGACATAACAGGTTACTCTGGTAAGTATTCATTCTATCTCATTAACAATTTCAATGAGAGTTGAGCTATGCCATTCACCACAGGTGGCCATCATCAAGGAACTAATCTCCCTCAGGCTGGTGAGTATTGATTCTATTTTACTCATGATTTCAATGGCAGTTGAGCTATACTACTAAGTCACCACAGATGGCCATTACTATCAAGGCCCAGATCAAGTTGGTGAGTGATTCAAGTTATTCTATTCAATCAAAACTCTAATGACATTTGACTTGTCATCA
This sequence comes from Leccinum glutinopallens, assembly GCA_038092055.1. NCBI lineage: Eukaryota > Fungi > Basidiomycota > Agaricomycetes > Boletales > Boletaceae > Leccinum > Leccinum glutinopallens. The sequence goes on from JBBPPO010000084.1 coordinate 6,889, forward strand.
CAGGTCAACATTATCAAGACATAGCAGGTCACTCTGGTAAGTATCCTTTCTATCTCATCAACAATCTCAATGAGAGTTGAGCTATGCCATTCACCACAGGTGGCCATCATCAAGGAACTAATCTCCCTCAGGCTGGTGAGTATTGATTCTATTTTACTCATGATTTCAATGGCAGTTGAGCTATACTGCTAAGTCACCACAGATGGCCATTACTATCAAGGCCCAGATCAAGTTGGTGAGTGATTCAAGTTATTCTATTCAATCAAAACTCTAATGACATTTGACATGTCATTACAGGTCAACATTATCAAGACATAGCAGGTCACTCTGGTAAGTATCCATTCTATTTCATCAACAATTTCAATGAGAGTTGAGCTATACCACTCACCACAGGTGACCATCATCAAGGCACTGATCTCCCTCAGGCTGGTGAGTAATGATTCTATTATACTCATGAATTCAATGGCAGTTGAGCTATACTACTAAGTCACCACAGATGGCCATTACTATCAAGGCCCAGATCAAGTTGGTGAGTGCTTCAAGTTATTCTATTCAATCAAAAGTCTAATGGCATTGGACTTGTCATCACAGGTCAACATTATCAAGACATAACAGGTTACTCTGGTAAGTATTCATTCTATCTCATCAACAATTTCAATGAGAGTTGAGCTATGCCATTCACCACAGGTGGCTATCATCAATGCACTGATGTCTCTCAGGCTGGTAAGTATTGGTTCTATTTTACTCATGATTTCAATGGCAGTTGAGCTATACTAGTTGCCACAGATGGAAATTCTCAAGATACAGATGACTCCAGTGAGTAAATCAAGTTATCTCATTCAATCAAAACTCTAATAACATTTGACATGTCATCACAGGTCAACATTATCAAGACATAGCAGATCACTCTTGTAAGTATTCATTCTATCACATCAACAATTTCAATGAGAGTTGAGCTATGCCACTCACCACAGGTGGCCATGATCAAGGCACTGATCTCCCTCAGGCTGGTGAGTAATGATTCTATTATACTCATGATTTCAATGGCAGTTGAGCTATACTACTAAGTCACCACAGGTGGCCATTACTATCAAGGCCCAGATCAACTTGGAGTTGGTGAGTGATTTAAGTTATTCTATTCAATTAAAACTCTAATGACATTGGACTTGTCATCACAGGTCAATATTATCAAGACATAGCAGGTCACTCTGGTAAGTATCCATTCTATCTCATTAAAAATTTCAATGAGTGTTGAGCTATGCCATTCACCACAGGTGGCCATCATCAAGGAACTGATCTCTCTCAAGTTGGTAAGTACTTCTTCTATGTGATTAAGAACTTTAATGGAAGTTGAGCTATACTACTAAGTCACCACAGGTGGCCATTACTATCAAGGCCCAGATCAAGTTGGTGAGTGATTCAAGTTATCCCATTCAATCAAAACTCTAATGACATTTGACATGTCATCACAGGTCAACATTATCAAGACATAGAAGGTCACTCTGGTAAGTATCCATTCTATCTCATCAAAAATTTCAATGACAGTTGAGCTATGCTATGCCATTCATCCAGGTGGTCATCATCAAGGCACTGATCTCCCTCAGGCTGGTGAGTATTGATTCTATTTCACTCATGATTTCAATGACAGTTGAGCTATACTAGTTACCACAGGTGGAAATTCTCAAGATGAAGATGACTCTAGTGAGTACTTCAAGTTATTCCATTCAATCAAAACTCTAATGACATTTGACTTGTCATCACAGGTCAACATTATCAAGACATAGCAGGTCACTCTGGTAAGTATCCATTCTATTTCATCAACAATTTGAATGAGAGTTGAGCTATGCCATTCACCACAGGTGGTGATCACCCAGGCACAAATAATCCTGGTATAAGTTTACTTTATTTCATCAATGACTATAATCATACTTAGTACAGGTGGAAATGGAAATTCTGATAAACCTCCTGAGCCTGAGCCTGGACCAATACAAGAACCAAAATCAATTCTTGAACTTCGTTGTAAGATTCTGTTTTGTTGTCATCAATTTGAGTCATACTTAGTACTATATGATTTTCATTATGATAGCTTTGTTCATAAAAGCTTTATATTCAGTTCAGGCAGTCAATTGGGTGGCTCTCTTTAAACGATGTGTTCCACAAACTCTTTATGTGTACTTCCAGAAGAAAAAGATAGTGACTGGTCTAGACAAAAAAACCATCACAACAATTGTAATGAATGCTATTCATGAGATGTCATCAAAGGGACTGTTTGCAGGAGAGGGTTTAGAATGTGGTGAGTTTGAGACCATTTCATTGTAATTTGAACACAACATAATTTGAATAATTATAATAGTTCAAGTTACCCTTCCAAAAGGAAAGAAAGCAGTCACAACCCACCTTTCTGACCTCACCTTCGAAATGGCTTTCATGAAAGAGCTTAATGAGGTGTCAGATCGTTTTGTGGATCATATTTGGGATAAGGCTCTAAATCTCACCATCTATCCCATCCATGTGCAAGATCAAATCTTTGGTCTTCTTTCATCTCAGCAAGCTATCAGTATGAACAAGATGGATATGTGGACACAATACTCCAAAGATTGGGGGTTTGGTGTATTTCATGAGATGCTTTGGAATCCTGATACTCTAAAGTACACTATGCAGGTAAGCAGATTTATTTTCATGATGAATTGATAGCTTATTTGAATACTAACTCAAAATTAGGAGCCATTTGGCCATTTGGACTTTCAGCATGCTTTTAAGACAGCAGCTTATCAAACACTTGACTCAAGGCACTTTGGTTTAGTGGATCAGGCTGGTACTCCCATCAAGCAGGTCACCATTGAAATAGGAGCTGCCATATGTGCTTGGGTAATTGATCATAGCATTGCACATTTTTTTATTTACTGATTTTTAATGTGAAGATAATTGTTGCACTGCTAGATTACAGGGTACACAATGACCGCCATGCTGATCTAGCCAAATGGTGCCCAAAGTCAAAGCGCAAAAATGTCGAAAATATCATGGCAAATGTATATGACTTCTTTATGGAAGTGGTGTTGGAAACAGGACCACCTGATATTCCCCTGGATGAGAGAAAGATCAGGCACAAAAAATTGACACAATTTCTTATGATGTAGTACTAGTTAGTGGCAGGAGTAACCTGTTAAACAGGCACCCAGTGGCAGTCGTTGAAGTAGCAGTATGATTGGTACCAGTGGCAGAATTCAAGTTGTACAGTAAAGTAGTAAATGACAATGAGTCAGCGAGATGGCGCCAGTGGCGGCATGTTTTGGTTCTCCCTTCGAGCCACCTGGGCGCGGCGCTGTTTATATCATGGTCAAGTCTCCGAATCGTCCCGGTCAAGAGAAATGGGAAAACAAGCCAAGCCAAAATGTGTCTTCTGGATTCCTATTATTCGGCCAACGCCCTGGCAACTTGAAGACGCCATTACCATGGCTCAAATGAACATTATCGAAGCTCCTTGCCTTGGTCGCCGAACTCACCTCGTCGCGCATATTCTCCCCTTCATCAACTAGGTCGGTCACTACTCATTTGGCTATGAGCCTTGTCGTTCTAACGCTTGACATCCTGTTCGGTGAATTCGTGGCCGTGTTCCTACAAATAAGGCTCATCGGGGAGCTCGACTTTGCGGGAGGAGACGATCGCAAGATTGGTTATTATTCAGGCCTCATTGTAAGCACCAAGTTCATCCGACCCGACCGTGACGATGCTGGCACCATCTGTCTTTCGCGTATAGGAATCACTCTTCTTCGTCACTCAGGCATGGCAATGGAGCCGGCTGTCGCACTTCATCAGTTGCCGTCTCGCTGTATTGCCAGTGATTGGTCACGGTCTGCTTGGCCTTAGTGCCGCGGCGTCGTCTAGCATCGCATTTGGTCTGTCGCAGACGCTGCCCGCGCTCATCCTCAGGTGAGTCAATGTTTCTGCTTCTTCGCGCGCAAGTTGGCTAAGAGGATATCCCAAGTCGATGTATCGCTAGTATCTTCAATGAGAGTGCCGGGTTGGTGAAGAGCATACTTATAAGCGATCCCATCGACATGGTCTTCTTCCCCGTACCAGCCATCTTTTTCATCGAGCTCACTATCGCGTACGTTTGACTCGCTACATTCTTTTGGAATTCCAAGCTTACGTTGTCCCATTCAGTGGTACTCCAGTGAAATTGTAAGGGTGTTGGCTGGATACATCAACCATCATCTTCCCCACCTTTCTTCACACCCGTGCGTACCCATCACTCGTCGTCGTCGAACACAACGAGCTCATCCTCTCTCTTCTACAGCGGCACCTCTCTAACCTCTCTTCTACTATCCACAGTAAGCATATCAACGTGTCTATTTCGCGATTCCGGCGCTCTACGCGTTGCTCACCACGCCCACCACTGCAGATGCCTGACTCCCGTGAAGACTCTGTCTACCTCGCCAAGCTCGCTGAACAAGCTAAGCGCTATGAAGGCGAGTGATTATCTTATTTTGATCGTGTGCGTTGATGTTGACATCTCCGCTGTAGAGATGGTGGAGAACATGAAGCGTGTCGCCTCTTCCGACCAGGAACTCACCGTTGAGGAACGTAATCTGTTGTCTGTTGCATACAAAACCGTCATTGGTCCACGCCGTGCGTCGTGGCGTATTGTCTCTTCTATCGAACAGAAGGAAGAGTCCAAGGGCAACGAGGTTCAGGTTGCCATGATCAAGGGCTATAGAGAGAAGATTGAAAGCGAGCTCGCTAAGATCTGTGAGGACATCCTCGAAGTCCTCGACAAGCACCTGATCCCTTCGGCCGCTTCTGGCGAGTCCAAGGTCTTCTCCCACAAGATGTATCTTTTACGTGAATTCTGGGCAACTTATCTATCTATCTATATATAATCATCTCTTATAGGAGGGGGTTTGACCCTATTGGCATCTGTGGTCTGCAATATTTTTGAAGGACATTAACCTGCTACAAGTTGGCGACGAATCACATTTTTTTTTCGGCTTCGTAGTTATTGCTATCGAAAACAGGAAGAGGGTCGGTCTTTGGTCGAGAATTTCTCAAACGACCCGCCTACTACTACTGATGCAAGATGACGATCCTCTTGACAACTTACGAAGTTCCACAGTGATGAGATATGCATGAACAGTATAGTTACATCACAGGGGAAAGTTGGACCCCTTACGTGGTTCCTCATTGTTGTCCAGTTCATATTCATGGTGTTTCTTTAGGAAACCGATGATCTCACCACGGCTCCGTTTAGCTGTCACCATTCTACCCAAGCATCGCGCGAGCTGCTCCCAACGAAGAATCCCTTGGTTCACCAACGAACAAGTCACTTATCCTAACAATCCGACATCCGCTGCATGTGCCATTGGTCCTGCGTTAACGATGTCTTTGTTTGCTGTTTTCAAAGAACACCTTGACAATGTTCTGGGCAGCATTTTTGTCTATCTTGTTGATGTATTCTACGTGTTGCCGAGGTCAATGTCTCTACGAGGCTGTCCGTACTCTGCTTACTATCCGTCTAGTTCGTGACCGCTCAGCTCAAAGCGCAGGTGGATCTTGTCAACGGACAGTGTTTTCTGTTGTTCTCGATTGCTGGTGTTGATCGCGACATCCAGCTCCAACATTGATTGATCCGCAAGGTCGAGGATGAAAATAGAGGACGTCTGCTAGTTCGTCTGAACAACTTATGACTGGGAATGCCTTGAACCACTCACGCTCAACGGCTCGACCTACACCTCGACGAGAAACTCTGTCTACACAGCACGTGGACCACGCTTGTTGCCCAAACGCAAGCCATTTTGCGAGGGGTGATGACTACGATACAATAGCAGCCGCGCGGGGACGACACAATGATTGTCTTGGCGCTCGAGTGGTCGGAAATTCCGAAGATGGGCGTACTAGAGCCGTGGCAACCTGATGACGTGGTTCACGGTCACGGTACCGCTCCGAGTTGCACCGTAGGTGTCAAGCATCGTGCTCATGTTAGAATAGAACACACACACAGCAGAGACGTGCATCCGCACCATCAACTCGATAGCAGCTTAAGGGCTTCACAGGCACCATTTTTCTGTTCTTGTTCTATTCATTCAACCTATTACATTTACCCCTCATTGTAGGACTCGGCTGCGCGAGCATTTCCATGCTGATCATCTTCAAATCCCACGGGTCAGCAAAGGCTGTACAATCGTCCCGCCGAGCCATGGTAGCATATATGATTCACTTACCTACTAGTTGCTTGGATTTGTGAATTTCCTGATCAGCACTCGGTTCCTGGGGCGGGTGTTAAATGATCTTTTCTAAAGGCGTGCCACCGTCACTGCGGCATGCTATCAGAGTACTTCACCTGCGAGTTTGAGCAGGACGTTACGTAACAATGTAGACAGTGGGAATCTGACCGGGTATATCCATGGTCACGATTCGTCATCCGATCAGTTCGGTTTGTGGTGTCATGTCTACTAGTACTAGTGACGAGGTACCCTAGTAAGTAAACCAGAGCACGAAGAAAGTAATGACAATATTATTCAAGAGCCTGACACCATTGGGCCTGGATCACACTGGCAGTCGTTTGACAACCCTGGCGTACTAGTAGCCGGGCCGACGCCGTAGGTGGACTCCGCCAAGACTCCGCAGCGAATTGGTCAGCATCGCCGCGTTTCTTTATTACAGACCCCTGTAACCACAAAATCCTTCACCTGCATCAAACGGCTCATCTGTTTGCCAGTGACCATCACACTTCAAGGTTTTAAAGTTGCCTTGGTCTCAGTCCTTGGAAGTCGCTATCCGCTCAACCTCACCCGACCGATAGTTTCACATATTCCACGATACAGTGAATCATGGGCATTGGTGCCCATGCCGCCGCATGGCCCATCGACACATTCGGAGTGTGGCATCACGCTATTCGTTCGTTCAGGTTTCCTGCTCACGGTATAATATGTTTCCCTTCGTTTCACGGTGCTCGACAGGCTCCGACTTTCTAGTATTTTCCCACACAGGATGTTCGGAGAATCACACGGACTCGGAGTCCTCCGAATCAAGTATCGATGAGATATATAAAACCTTATTCCACAGATTGGTTACAAGCCCCTCTTGCATTTCGACGGCAACCATCGCAGTCCATGGACACTCCCATGGAAATTCCCAATCATCGCCTGCAAATTTGTGCTGTGTGTCCCGTGTCTACGGGCCTGGATAAGCGACACAAGGCGGAAGCCTTATCGCTGCTCGAATACGATCATCGAAGTCTGATTTCGTGCTCTCCACTATCCTCCTCGTCCCCTCCATCCCCCTCGTCCCCTCCATCCCCCTCGTCCACTCCATCCTTGTCCCCTCCATCAACCAATTCTTCGGATATCGAAGAGTCGGTTGAGGCCGAGGTAAATCTTCAAGCATATTTATGACTGCCCTCTCTTATCACAGACTTTCGGACCAGAATGTCAACGTTGTACCCTCGGCTGTCCAGCGGTCTGCTATCAAGCATGCTGACCGGTGGGCCTTTGCACTGAAGTCCAAGAAAAATGCCATGGAGAATTTGCTGAAGGCTCAAAAGATGCTCGAGGAGGTTCAAGAAGTGGTCACAGAATACATTTCTGAGGAGGCCGTAGAGGGTACTCACACTCGGTTCTTGTCGGGAATAGGTCCTTGTGCTACGCCAGAAGCTCACTACCTTTGGACTGTTGGTCGTTTGACTGTCAATCCACTCTGGTCTCTCTCGGAATCCTGTGACCCTCCGCAGGGTCCGCACACACTTTTCTCGTTTGGACTGCCTTCCGTGGGCAGGTTGTGAGAGACTTTCCCACGCTCCCGTGGGTCGGGATATCTTGATCGTAAGTCTTCTATTTCCCTCTAGCTTGTACGATATACTCAACCATTGAAGCCGTTTCGACTGTCAGATCCTGACAGTCGTGTACTGTGTAATACAGGGGTGATATACGGCTGTTGTATCCTATGTATTCCACCCGAGTGAAATGTTTTCTTGTAGCACGAAGCATGATTGCAGTATTACTTTACTTTTCGAATTACTATTCTTTTCGACCCTGCGCAATTATCACCTTGCGAAGACTGACTCGGAGCGATGACGCCGACATACCCCACAGGCAGCCTGAGAGAGACAAACAGAACCAATGTTCGGATTCGCTGGAGAATCACCCAATAGCTGTCCTGCTAGAGTCTCCATCGCTCGCATCTCTTGGAGGAGGACAGACAACGACTCTCGCAACGATTTTGTTGAAGTTTCTAGGTCCAAGTCCACGATATCGGATTGAGGATTGCCGTCACCAACTTGAAGGCGAGGAAGTTTTCGAGAGTAATGCCGCCCTGCATCTAAGTCTGACAAGTCAACTATTAGCCCTCACAGTACAAGTGGCGGTTACTCACTGTGACTTTCAATTGGGCATAGACTCGGAGGTGGTCCAAGTTTATGGGAGTCACCGTTGCCTTGAGCGGTAATGACTCTCTGGGACAGCGGACCTGAGGGAGACGCTGTCCGTGTCGAAAGTTACTAGTAAGCATAGTTTTGGTACGAGTATGCATCAACTACACCTGCAAATTCGCGCCTCTGGCCCGCAGTCCTCACGACTAAGGACGCCATCATCGGGATGGACTTCCGTACTTTAGACCAGATGGGAAGTTGGCGTTTTTAAAGCTCATGACGAGTGGAATAGGAGTAGCTGCATCGACCCCTTGTCGACATTTCCCATATGCCAAACATTGACCAGGCAGCTCAAGAACTTCGGGTGAGGCTTAGTCGCTCAGTCGCCTGCGACCGACCGCTGTCAGTGATGGGAAAGGATTACCTAATACTTGCTTGCAAGATACGGTACGTTGTGAACGGTATGGATAGCTTTGTTAGCGTACCCGGCGGCAACTCTCTCGCTCGCACTATCCAAGCGTTTTGTTCGTCTTCCTGTTCGGTGTATTGTAACCAACGTCCTGCAGTCGGGCGTCGCCAAGGACAGCAGCAGCAGTAGTTGTGACAACTTGGGAGTGTCGGATCATCCAACTTGCCGTACTAAGTACCGACCCGTCGGTGATCCGGGAAAGAGTAAGGCGCTTCTACTTTTTCTCACCTGCCAAAGGATTCGTTGACGGGTTCTGTCTCAGAGTCCAGCTTTCCCATCTCACAAGGGGATGAAACCGAGCGTGAAACTCGCTGCGGCGTGGCGTATATATGAGGTCCATTGACCGACGGTGTAACGGGCAAGATTCTCCCTTGCGCCCCAGGGTCCCGAACGTGTTCTGATGTCTGCCTCTTCTAGTTCCGCTCAGGCCGACGACTCGGAGCGAGCAACACCTACGAGGAAGCGTGGATATACCAGCGCTTTACAACTGGGACCCAGGAAGAAACCGTGAGTTCTGGCTCCTTCGGACGAATGATTATAAATCGCTAACGTTGTAAATTTTAGGACTACTCAAGACCCATTGGTCCACCACGGACGCCATTTCGGAAGGGCCGTGCACGCGTTTTGTAACGTGCAAACACTCATAACGAATGGGATTATAGCTATGGCTGATGATGCCAATGATTCCTTGAATGACGTGTTTGTTTTTTTTCCTTTATCAACTCTTCTAGCTCACTGCTGACTTGGCTTGTAGCGACAGGAAAGAGAAAGTAGTTTTCCGCGAATTGTTTCGAGTTGTACCAGGGTTGGAGAATCGGCTGTTAGAGTCCTCGGAGGAGGAGGTCATCGCGATCGCTGACCTGGTAGATCGTGTTCTTTTCACTTGACCAACTTACTGAGTGTCGGCTTTCACAGATTCAGAAGGGGGCTCATGGCGCAAGGGCCGATGACACGAAGGGGATGAAAGGCCCAATCATTGATTGGATCACCCCAAAAGGCCAGTCGCTAAGTCCCCATATCCCTCGTAACGTTAAGGCTGGACGAGGCTTCCAACATGACCGAACTGGAGCATTGCTCTGTCCCGCGGGTTTAGACTGGAGCAACATCGAGTGAGTTCTCTTTTCTACCATCTCACTCTTCTGACGACATGAATGTAATTCGCAGGACACGTACAAAGCTGGCGAATGGCGAGTTGCAAGTAGCGGGGGACCAATGGCCGGTCTTCCTCTATGCAAACTATACATACGATCAGGACGACCCGTGGAATGGCCTTCTCCGCAGTGGTTTGCTTGTATCGGTTTGTGCTAATGTACCATATTTGTGTTACGTGTACTGATCTAGCAAAGGCTTTCAAACACGTATTTACGTCTCCGAGCTCTGTGGATCAAGAACCCAAAGCTACGCGCTCTGGAAATGCGCGCATCCATGGCATGCGCTCGGTAACGAAAGCATCCCTTGCTTATGTCGCAACACAGGTAAGCAGAAACATGTGTCGTGCTTCTCATGTACTCATTGTTGACAGGCACGCTTTGCATTGACTTCAACACAAGTTTTTTCCCGTACGGACCATGTGACGGATTCCGAGAGGTTCTATAATAGTATCTTAGATTTACTTGATGACCCTGAGGAAAAGGAGGAAGTTGATCAACTGATGATGTGGTGGAATAGGTAAGTCGTTTGCCAGCTATTTGGCCATTACCTTCTGAGCACAAAGAGAATAGGCAAATCTTCCCTCTTTATACTGACGTTCAGCGCCTCCCATCGAAGAATAGTGCTCTTGCTAGGATTCGTCAAAGGCGTGCTGAGCAGAATGAAAGGGTTGATGTTGCTGATGGTATTGAGTAATTTTACAAATGTATATGATACGGGATAGCATATCAATATATCATACCAATTGGGTTCTGTGATTTTGATACTATTGATTGTTATGCCTACGTCATGCACCACTACATCTATAGTATGAAAATGAACACAGTTCTTAAAGACTTCCTATGACAATGTAGATCTGATAGATCTGATAGAGGAATGTGATCAACAATGTAAACTTCTACACAGTAGATATGTATGACAATATTTGTGGCCTATGACTATGTTGATCAGATATATGATGTATGGCATTGTGATTTTTGTGAACCACTACATCTATAGTATGAAAATGAACACAGTTCTTTCTATGGCAAAATAAGATCTAACAGTGAGGAGAGGGGGATGTGATCAATGCATATCATTATGACAGCACAATGCCAGAGTAATATCAATGATATCTAATATCAGACATATTATTCTGAATGGAATGATCAATGGTTCCATTATAGGTGAAACTTATCTGCTTTATTTACAAGATGGATTTGATCATATTCGTTAGTGAGGGAAATTTGATGCAACCCATCATTATTGAAACATTTGATCAAAAAAAGAATCCTGAGAGAACAGATAAATAGCCAAAGACATCTGATGAAATATGTATCCATGATCATCATCATCTGTATGATGATGGAGATCTTATGTACATTGTATATTATGTATGTTGTTGTAGGATCAATTATATCATTGAATTTGAAATGTTAAGTGATGATCTAAAATGATCAGTATGATCTCAATGATAGTATAGATCACATGGCTAGGATAGGAAAATGTTATCCAAGGATGTAAACTGCTATACAGTAGATATTCATGATCATTATCATTGTTATGTTAAGTGATGATCTATAAGTGACAACATCATGGAAATGACCATTATGATCTCACTGATAGTATGGATCACATGGCTAGGATAGCAAAATGTTATCAAGAATATAAACTGCTATACAGTAGATATCCATGACCATTGTCATTGTTATGCTATATAGTGATCTAAGGTATTATTTATGATGTGTGGGATCAAATACCCCATTCTAAAATGAATGATCAATTATGTAATTGTAGATGAACTTGATCTGGTTGGTAAGCAAGAAGTACATGATCAGATGTACTATATTGTTAGCATTTATCAGATCTAGCAATGAGTCTAATCTGGCCAAGTCTACAAATCATTTGGATAAATGAGCTCTATTGCATCATTGTGAAAGAACAGATAAGTAGTAGAAGAGTTGAAATAAATTGTCTCATTTATCAACGCTTCCATGAAATATCTAACATGATCTACATGTATATCAGAATGATGATTTTGTATGTACTTTAAAAATATGGTAATGTTTTATAAATGTTGATCAAACTCTCATCAGTTCCCTGATGTTGTAGCATCTCAAGGTCCAGTCGATCGATTATTGGCTCGGCGACGGTTCGACGTACAATGAAAAGTACATGACGGGTGATCGTACGTGCTTTTCTTTGCGGCTCGTTCGCGATGGCCGTGTG